>JANHGB010020818.1:0-56363 GCA_026283785.1 Coracopsis vasa
TAGACCTATCAATTTCCAGAGAATAACAGAGTTCCTACTAAAACATTACTTTTTCTCACCTGTGGGATAGGTGGAAAAGAGAACATCCAACTTCTGTTAAAAATCAAAGGCAAAACTCCCTTTTGAATTTGAAGAAGAAAATTATCAGATTCAGTGTTTGTAGCTACTGACTACTGTAAGGATTAATCTCAGAAGTTTGGAAGAGTTTCATCTAAAGCAGGAAAAGCCATCAAAAAGGCAATGTGTGAGGCAGAAAAAAAAAAAGAAAAGAAATAAAAGGAATCATTGAAGAGAAACCTACATTTTTGTATCATCTTTATAATAAGGATGGATTTGAAAATACCAACTCAGCCTGCTGTGTGTAGATTTGTTGTATACATTTATTACCAAAAAATAAAGTGGTAAATTATAGCTTTTCCTTCTTTTCTCAGGTAGATTTGGCTATATATTGAATAGTTCCTTCTTAGAACCTGGAAAAATGGAATGATGGCACAGGAGTGATTCTTCCATTGTTTACTTCCAGTAACAATGGAAGTAAATCCTATGACAATCCTATGACAAATATTACTGACACAGAAGTAAGACTAAGGCACAACAGAATCTTAAAAAATTACCTTCTCTTGTGTTAGGTTTTGATGTAAAAAATACTAGGTTTATTCACATTACTCAGTGTGTAAATCTGGTAGAACCTGAGTAATATTCTCCATGGAAGGATTTATGCTGCAGACTGATTCTTTATCCCTTACATGAGAATACTAGCCAGAACTCTCCAGATCCATAATTTTAAAACCTTAATCTAAGTTCTTAATCCTAATTTGGAGGACAGAGTTAGAGGGACAGTGTGTGCAACGTCTTTGCTGGCGTTTGGGTCTGTTCAGGCCCTGTGCACAGAGGAACAGCTTCTGTGAAAAGTTAACTTTTGAGAAGTGCTGTGGTCTGAGAGACTTCTCTTGATGCTTTTGTTTTTTAGTTTTTTTCTCAGGGCCAAGCCAGCCTAAGCCTGGATGAGATGTTGCAGATGTGACATCAGGTGTTAAGGACCTCATGAGCTGTCTTTGCCTTTCCTCTCGCCTGCTTAAGTCAGATAGTAAGGAAGACTTATCTTGAGCAAAAATAGTGTGTGGTTTGGTTGTTTCCTGTCATTGGAAATACAGTCTGTGTCACTGACAGCACATCTTGTGTCCTGCTTTGATGCCCCAGGAGGAGTTATGTCCCATGTCCTTGGCTTCCCCATATACACAACCTGCAATCATTTTGTTCACTAGCTTGTGCCACGAGGCTGGGTGATGCTCATTTCTGTTGTTTCCAGGCTGGCCTACCAGGCAAGTAAGAAAGCTATGAAATAGGCTGGTTGTCCAGAGGTCCAGTTCCTTGCACAGTTTTCTTTAGTTTTTTGCCTCCAACCTCTGAGGAATAATCACCCAATTCAGGTAGGCTCCTATACGGAGTCATAGGGTTATAAACGAACACTAAAAGAACTTTGTATAGAGACCTGGTGGTGTAAGTGTGAACATAAAAAGATGTCTTGGTGTCAGCTGTACTGGGTGGAATAGTGTTTGTGAGTGCCCTAAAAGTATTTTAAATGTTTCCACTGTGATGGGAGAGATATCCACAGAATCCACAGGATGCTGCAACTGGGTTACTTCTGTGACCTGAACTGTAGAGCTAAGATTTCCTTTGTAGTCGATACAGCTTTATTTATTTTTATTTCTGACCAAACTAAACAAGTACCTTTAAATTGTTGAGGTTTTCACAGGCTGCTTATTTTGAGCGATTGTTTGCTAGTTTACTACTCAAGAATATCTAAATTATGGCATGCTTGGGATCGTTTTCATGGGGGTTTTGCCTGTATTTTGCATCTTTCACGCTTTCGTAAAAAGGAGGCTAGAAGACTGAAGAGATTTCAAGATGGCCACACGAACACTTCTGGCATAGAGTTTTCTATGAAGACGTATTTCCAAAATTGTCCAGAAGTCCTTTGCATACCTTCAACATTCTTTCATGAACTTGAAAAAAAATTAAACTGCATTTTCCCAGGCAATGCATAAAGGGGCTTCAAACAACATCAAAGCAAATGCGTGTGTGGTTTATACTTAAAGCACTGCAAATACCTTCTTGTTTTTAACAGAATCCTCCCAGCTCTTTTCCTGCTAAATTCACTTAAAACAAATAAGACAGATTTTGGTGCTATGTATTTTTCTAAGCATTTCACAGATTTTGGGGGCATTAACATCTGCTTTTATTTCCTTGTTAATTCTTTTTCCTGACTCTGAACATAAAATATTCAGGAAAGTATTATTTCAAGGATAGGACATTTTTATGCTTTGAAATAGCTCCATCTAAGTGTATGTTAGGATATGCTCTTCATCTTGAAGCAAAACAATGAGAATGAAAATCAAAAGGTCATATACATATACAGAGATAATACTTTATTTTGAAAATATATCATCAATGAGAAAAGCAAGAAAGTCAGAAGACTTGCAGTCTCTACACAAAAAAAGATGCACACAAGACAAGATCCTGGAGAAAGCTGTTTTATCAGTTAGCTGTAGGCTGTGACAGCACTGCCTAATGAAATTATTTTAAAGTAAACAGTTGTGCTATGTTAGCCTCTGATTTTCACAAAAAGTGTAACAGATTCCTCCCAACAGTGGAGAGAGGACTTGTACAGGGATTTGCCTAAAAAGGAAACCACAATGAATAGAGCCCCAAATCTTTTTTTTTCTATACTACTACTTATTTAATTGTGAAGTATAAATCACATTTAGATTTATTAGTTTAATCTTATTGGGATTACTGTCTTTGTGTTTGGCCAGCATGCATTTTGGTTTGTTTCTTCTTCTTCTACTTAGTTTTCTGGGATAACAAACCTCTCTCACTTCCTTGAAGTATTACTTTAAAATAAGGTAGCATTTTTACAAGGAAATGGTCCAGTCTCATGAGTAACATTCACTGCTGATTCCTCCTACTTTCCATGGAAGACACAGCCTTTTCAGACTGTTAGCTATACCCAAATGAGATTTACCCAGACAAGGCAGATCCTGAAGTGCCACTGAAAGAAGGGAGAATTAAGGATACCCTGTGCACACCTACACCGAAGAAGCTTGTTTAGAGGAGCTAGGTTTTCTGCTACATTATTCCAAGTATCTCTAGAGCACTGAGACTTCTCGGGAGAACACAGTTGTGTCAGCACTGTGCTTTTGCAGGGTGGCATCGGTTCCTTAGCTGTTTAGAAGATAACTTGTTTGCATGGAGACAGGTCATCCCATGCCCTAGAAAATAGGTATAATTCACTCAGAAAATAAAGTGGTCTTTTTGTTTATGTCATTATACAATGGGTGCTGAACTGAACTCTGTAGTGAACTCAGTCTAGTACTGGGAACATTTTTTTTTTTCCCTGTGGAAAAAGCCAGGCTTGTTGGTAATGTCTCTGTTCTAGGAAGCATGGGGAGCTCAGGTCTGTCTTTCATTGCAGTACTACCTATCCTTTAGCACCAGTTTACTGATGTTTCTTTCTCCCAAGTTACTTTATCCACATTGAAAACCCAGCAATAAAAAAAAAATGTGACAATAGCATTTAAGTCCCCTAGGACTAAAAGAGGAAGATTTCTAATTCTGGAGGGTATAACTCACACAAGGAAGCATAAAAATGCTATATGATGCCAGAGGCTTATGCATACACAAAGATACCTATCCTATTATCCTGTTATTGCTCTTGACAGATTGCCACCAAGTTTTTCAAGGGAAGCCAGGAAGAAACAGTGACAATTTGTATATTTTCTCCTCTTGCTTGCTTGTGTATCGTTTTACTTACAGGTAAAAGGGCATGGAAGAACAGCAGTCTTAATCAGTTAATTATGTATAAATGCAGGATAATATACCCCAAACTCTTTGTCCTTTATTAGATTTATTATTTACATTGTGATTGCACTAGAGATTGGAAGCATTATTAGAAACATTCATAAAACATAGTGACAAACCTTTCTCTCTTTCATAGTCTTGTTTTATGATATTTATTACTGGGACCAAGTTGTGAAGTGGTTTTCTAGGTTTTGTAACCCACAAAGCTCATCAATGATTTGCTGTCAGCTGCATTTACCAGATCTCTTTAGAAGACGTAAAAAACCACATTGCATGTTTCTCTTCCAGTTATCCAGTTTGGCTTTGTCACACTCTTTGTTGCCTCCTTTCCTCTGGCACCTCTCTTTGCTCTCCTGAACAACATCATAGAGGTCCGGCTTGATGCAAAGAAGTTTGTTACTGAACTGAGGAGACCAGACACAGTAAGAGAAAAAGATATAGGTAAGTAATAAAAAAAACCCCAAACAAACAAAAACCCAAAAAAACAAAACTGAAGATAACACCAAAAATTTCATAAGATAGAGCAAAAATGATAATAAATCCATTAATAAGTTCTGTTTTCACTTACAGGAATTTGGTATAACATTTTGAGTTGTATTGGAAAGCTTTCAGTTATCATTAATGTAAGTATTCTGCTACATCAGTTTCTAAAGATGATCTTGGGAGCTTATACTGTCCCCAACATGATTTAAAAGTGAAGTCTCAATTGCTATAAAATACAGTAAAATTTAAATTATCTGATTCATTCCTGTGGAAGTGTAAAATATGATTTAACTACCAACAAGATGACCATTCACTCATCTCATTCCTTCCTTGTGTTATGTAGAACAGGAAGTCTAATTCATATAAGAACAATCAGTGAAGTGGATGTAACCAGGCAACAGTCCAGATAACTGACACAGATCAACTTCTTTCATACCTATGCCTTTTCTGTTACTTTGCTAGTGTAACTGCTGGTATGACTAAAAAGGATGTAAATATATCATGTCCTAGATTCTAGGAACAGAAATTCCTTAACCAGATAGCAGTAGCATTTGTTCTGATATATGCAAGTATGGTTATATCCCTAAACATAATTTCTATCACAGAGTATTTCTGTAAAAGTAGCTTTTGTTTTTCCTTTGAGTTGGGTTACACACTACCCAGGATACAAAATCTTAATGGAAAAATATGTTCTTTCATAGAATATGAATTATTTCATCAACATAATGTGTGTCCAGTATACATATATACTGCATTTATTGTTCTACACGTATTCCTTAAGTAAAAACTTTCTGTGTATGATTTAAGATAAAAAAGACTCCTGCCCTAGGAGTTCAATTATAATGCTATTTAGTGCATTTTGACTTACAGATCATAAACTCATAGAATTTAGTTTGGAAAAGACCTTAAAGCAAAATGAATCCAAACATAAAATATCAAAGATACCAAAGTATGTTAGAAAAGTAGACGATTTTCACTACTGAAGTGGAAACTTGTACAGAAGTGATGTGCAGTTTATCTAGTACAATAACTTCCAGCACAACAGCACTCTGTAGCAGTGTATAAGCTATCATTACAACTGGGAGAACTATAATGCCTCCAGAGAAGCAGTGTTCTTGATTTGGGTGAAGCATTCTTCACTTATGGTTCAGCAGTTTCTAGGATTTAAGGTAGGAAATGTGTGCAGCCCTGCACATACCCATAATTTTGCTGTCAGGCAAAGATTTGGGGTTTCCAGCACTGATCTGTGCTGCAGCCTCTCGGTATTATCCGAATATAGTTTGCAGATTTATGATCCTTGACTATTTTCTGTGTCAAACAAACTCTGAATATCTTTATTTCCTGGGGATTCCATTAAAATATCAGTTAGATGCTTTTTCTTGACAGAAATATAAATATATGTATACCCAATTTTAAAAAAATACTGAATGCTCATGTCTGCTTCTCCATCTGAATAAGAGTGGTGCAGAGGAACTGTTTAGCAAGGTGTAGTTTTAAATGAATCTTATGAGTTCCTATTGGTATGAGCTAGATGCTTCAGTGTCTGGTTCACTTCACAATTATACCAGATTTATACCTGCATGTCAGATGTGCGGTGGAGAGGGGGAAATGGAGGATGACTACCTTACACTCAACTGGTTTCTCTCAGATAATATTGTGTATCTACATCAAATCATAACAGTTAGCTATCATGTCCTGTTGTAGATTTTAAAACTAGTGGCAAACTTTCTAATGGCTCCAGGGATGGAAATATTTGGAGAAATGTACATTACATTAATTGCATTGGATACTTTATGGTCTAAGAAATGCTGCACTTCCCTAACTACTATTTTCCCCTAGAGAGACAGAGCAGGTTACTGTGCAATCATATATGTTCTGTACCAGGTCTGGCTATTTAACTCATACTTCACTACTCTAAACTTAATTGAATATGAAAATTAAAATCTGAATTAACTTAATCTGAAGCACATTAGACATAGATTCATGACTGTTGTTTGATTGGGTTTTTTTTTGTCTCTCAGGCTTTTGTAATTGCTGTCACATCCGATTTCATTCCACGCCTTATGTATCAATATGCATACAGTCAAAATGGAACCATGCACGGCTTCATCAATCACACGCTCTCATACTTCAATGTCAGTCATCTCAAGGTGGGAACACAGCCAGAAAATTCCCCATTTGCACAGGATGTTTTATTCTGCAGGTAAAGTACTTCTAATAAGAGTTTGCATAGTCAGAGGGTATTTTGTCAGACAAAAAGTTTGCAAGTGGGAACTGATAATATTTGCGGCTTTAAACAGGTTGTTTTAATAGTACAGCTTTTAGAAGGCTCTTAGAAGGGTTTTCCCAGTGCATTAAAAGGCAAAATAAAGAATTTACGTAGACTTACTTGAATAAAAATATCTTTTCTTTATTGAAAGACAGAACTTTCATTAAAAACAATGAGTTTTTAAAACAGACACCCACTGATTAGAACCAGGCTTTCTTTTTCTTTAAGTTAAATGTTTACTTTACTGAGTTTTCAGTATGTTCTGCCATCTTTAAAACCTGCAGCATTCTCCATCTGCATGTCTTATATGTCAGATTCATCTTTTTGGACTGGGGAAACAAGGCTTGACTTTCTTTAAAATACGGTCAAAATGTCTAGCCCAGTGCTCCTGTAGTACAGATACCTATGGAACACTCCAAGTTTGCATGAGAAATCACTAACATGGTTCCAGGGCTCTCAAAGTAACCTTATTTTTTAATAAAAATATGCAGAAATTTAAAGAGCTGTTTTGGCCTTTTCTTGCAGTACTGACTAATGAATACTCAGATACTGGCAGAAAATACTGCTAGTATTGTAGATACTGTAAATATCAAGTAGTGTTTTCTGGTTAGAGCTTCAGAATTCTTTTTTCTTTCCTCCCATTCACTTGAATTAGTTGTCCTTGATAAATCTGTATTTAAGTTACAGATAAATTTCTTCATTATTACTTCCAATGAGCCCTACTTTTCTGCATATCTGACTTTTGAAGTTTCTTAAGAATTTATATTTACAGAGTAGACAGAGAGAGACAGGGAAGGCAGCTGGAAAGTTTTTGTAGGGTTACCATTAAGTCATAATTATTAGTCTGTTCTATAAATGAGCAAGAACAGCTCTCAGCTTGATGTAGAAGGCTTGTAACTAATGCTTCTTAGGATGCACATTTTTGTTCTACCAAAATCTTTGCATTCAGGTTAAAGTTGGGGAGAGAAAATATTTCAAATAAATCTATCTTTTTGATTAAAAAAAAAACCCTACATAGTTCAAATAATTCTGAATATTTGCTGATTTTACCCTTCTAGAATAAATTAATTTAGAAAATAACAGCGACTTAGAAACAAAGAGAGAAATTAATTTTGTCATAATCCTTCTAACAGGTGCTGTAAATCGCCCTTCAGAACACTGCACTTCTTTTCACTAATTATTTAAGGGATCACATTTTAGCCAGGTTCCTGAAGTAGGCAAAAACTTCCCTTGCTTCTGAATGACTGCACATTTTTAAATGTAGGCTACATACCTATCTCCCATGAAATCAGTTTTTTTTCCATTCTGATTTTATTAAGGAAAAAGATGTTTTGCTCAAGTAACTTGAGAAAGGGTAGATGGAAATTCATGAAGCCTACAAATCAATAGCCATCTAAGATAATATGTTAAATATTGTAAGGTAATGATTTTCAAGACAAAAGTCCTAAAATAGGCATTATTCAGTGTAGCTTGTACATGTTTATCTTCTGCTGCTGTGTAAGCACTCTTTAATCATACTTTGGATCCCACTGATTTTAAGCAAGGTATTTATCTTACCCAACTATAACCCACAAAAATTATTCATCTCAGTTCCTTCACTGGAAGAAGCAGAGTAAATGTAGAGAGAAATCCCGCCCCCTGCTCTTAATGAAGAAACAATGAGGAAATAATGCTCTTAATAAAGAAATAATGAAGAAATTTATTTGCCTCCACTGCTCTTAGGATTTCCTTTGGGATGTACCTACCTTTTCACCTTGAATACAATGGAGGCTAGGTGCACACATAAGACTCCTAATTTTGAAGCAGGTAAAGAGAGAGCATATTAGTTGGGTCGTCACACTCAAGGAGTTGGGGTCAACTGCTCGATGTCCAAGTGGAGACCAGTAAAGAGTGGCAGATATGGTAAAACACCTTAAACCAGGGGCCTGTCCTCTTTCTCAAAATGTTATTCCCTCTGAGATCTGCTATTTTCCATTTCAGTATGTTGCTAAGAGTTATTTTTAGCATAATATTAGATGTGAGAATATGCAGCATCTCTGTACTTTTTGATAAACTTATAAGTCTGTGAAACGAATTTCTCTTTTCAGTTCCTAGCAATTTTTACTTAGTATCCCCAAATTAGTGTTTTTCTTCAAGAATCTTGATCCATATAGTTCTCCTACTTCACTATGACTTGGCTACTTTCACTTTGCTGCTTTTTACCTGGTCTCAGTCTCTGGCCACTATGACTGTATGACTGCCAGTGTATTTGGAAATATGTTCAATCAAACATAACAGTGATTAAATGCCCTCCTCAGATTAGCATGGACTCAACAGAGCCAAAATAAAGAGAAAAGGGAATAATCTACACTAAATATAAAAGTGGTTCCTGCCTGATAATATCAAGTCTATGCCACTGAGGGGAAAAAAAGGAATAAAATTGATTGCAAAGAAGGGGCATATCCTAAATATTTGACTATGCAGTAGTCTGAATGAGAAACAGCTATGAGAGCATTTCTGTTCCATTATCCTGAAACAACTAGGAAAAGACGTCAGCATCCGTATTCACTGTTTCTCATTATCACCCGCCTCATTTGAATCTTATCAAAATCTCAGTTTTGGCCAGAGGCATCACTGTGATAAAATATGGGTTATCTAGCTTGTGCCTCAGGAGACAGGGAACAAACACTGTCCCTTAAGCTGGAAATAAAATCTGTTTTTCTGTTTCTGGCAGATATGTTGGGAACAAGCTGACCTCTTTTATTCTTAGATTTCTGTGACCTCTGGACATAAATGTGGTTACAACAAGCCCGCATTTTGCTCCTTACGGGCACTGCGAGAGATTAAGGTATCTTAAAAATAACCATAACAAGCCAGAAACAACTCTCCCACCAAACACCCAGAAAACATTCTTTGAATATTTTGAGCAGCATTTTCTAACAATGCTGTGAACTTTTTGACACTGCTTGCAAATAAACATTGCTGTAACACCATTCTGACGCATAGCATTAGTTCTAATGCTGTTTTTCAGAGAAAAACAACATTTGTGTAGCTGAAGGCAAATTAAAAGCAAATCTTGCCAGGTTATGTGACATTTTTATTGGTTTAGCCCTTTTAATCTTTATAATCTGGTATGGTATTGGAGTACATGAAAGCATGCTGATCACACTGAAAGGAAGAGAGCAGCAGATACAGAATCATTAAAGGGACTTTTCCCTTAACACAAGTCTGCTCCAATATTCAGCAAACGTATAAAATGTCTTTGAATGAACTAATTTTGTTAATGCCCTGGGGTCTGTCCTCTTTCTTTTCTCAAAATGTTGTTCCCTGTGGGCTCTGCTATTCCCTCTCATCTACTCCCAGTGATCAGTTGTGGATTCTAATGTTTTCCCCTGAGCAATTCTTATATGCTCCTGCATTGCTTCAGCACCACTTCCTTCTGATTCAGTCATGTTTTCTTCAATTTCTTATCAAAGACCAGCTGAAAAAGTATATCAAACAGATCAGCTTATTTGGACTGATTTGCATTTCTACCTACATATGCATTTTTATTTTTTCCACCAGTCATTACCCATTTAATGTACTTGGGAAATATACTAGCAGAATTTTCCTAGCTCTGGCTTCAGTTCAGTTTTCTCTAAGTCTTGTGTGGTCCTCTCCATCCATTCCCCATCATTTCTGTGCTTTCAGTGTGCGTTTTTCTCTTTTTCCATCAGAACTTTCCTGTGCTCAGTTCTTAAAGCACATTGACTACTTCATATTCTTGTCCTTTTTCAGTGGAAGTAGAGTTTTTTGCCATTCTTGAAACACTGTAGTCTATGTAGCAGGGGTCATTTGCTGTTCCTGCATACCTGCTGAATCAAATATTTAAAGCATGAAGAATTGAAGAGGTGAGGGAAAAGGTGGGCTTTTTTAAAAAAATAAACTATATATTGGTTGGAAAAGCACAGATTATTGCACTCTGAAGTCTCATGTGCCATCGAATAACTAAAAAGGGAGGTGGGGAGGAGGCCCAGCCACCTTGTCTATAGCTCTGAAAACATCTCCCTTCACAATAAATCGTTTGCTAGTGTTCTGTTGAATGCAGATTTCGGCATCATAAGCAGTGTGATTTCCAGGTGAGCCAGGTGAAATTTCCACGGGGTCTGATGTCCTGTAACACTTACTTACATAGCTTGTGAAGTTCAGAGTACATTAAATGGAAAACCCACCACAGCTGGTGACCCTCAGAGGTGAACCCGGGATCCATTTCAAGACTGGGACCGATTTATAGTGCTAGGCAAAATCCACAACAAACTCAGTGGTTTTCCTTGGCTTTGATGTTCAAGAAGATTAAATTCAAGGGAACTGACTCTGGCCCTTGCTGCAGCCCCTGTACACAGATCTGAGCAGCAAGGGGGAGCCCACACTGTACAGAAAAGTACCAGAGTAGGACTGTCACAGTGCAGGCACAGCACAGGACCAAACAGGAACCCCATGCAAGACAAGACAGACAGCTCAGCCACTGTACATGCACCGTTGACTAAAACAAATAATCAAGGGTCTAATGCATCAAAATAGTGTTTCCATGAGTTAATACAGACCCAAATTTAAAAGTTTTTTCTCCTCATCTGCATCATCCCTCTCCCTGTCAAGAGATGTACATTGTGTCCTTTGTCTCCAGAAGGTGCAGCACAGAATTACATCCAGCATTTCAGACTGAATTTCTTGGCGGGAAGAGAGCAGGATGTAAGGGCTGTGTGACTGAAAATGTATAATTTAACATGCAAAACCATGCAGATAGAACCCGAAGGTAATTTTGGTAAGCGCACCTGCAAACTGGAACTGACAGATTTTATATATGAACCTTCTCCATTATCCCCCAGCGGAGGCTTTTCCACAGTCTAATGAATCTTACTGTCAGGATGGGTTTTGTGGTATTCAAAACAGATTTTCCCTCTCTTAATTTCATCCCATTACTACTAGTCAAACATTGTGAACAGCACTAAATTATCCCTTTCAGTCCTAAGGGCACAATTTTTGTGCATGGTTATCATGTCCAACTGTGGCTGTTGCTTACCAAAATGTGCTCTTCTTTAATCCTTCCTGGTGAGTCAGTCTCCTCAGCCCCTGGATTGTTTTGCTGAGCTGCCTTCAATTTGTTGCTACCCTTTTCCTTTTTCCTTTATTTTTTTTTTCTCCTGAAATCCCCGCAGCTGAATGCTTGAATGCAGCATTCAAGGTGTGGTTTTACCTGAGCTGTTCAGAGAAGGGCTAATACCCCCCAGCACCATTGTGCCCTTTGTTTACACATCTACAAGTCATACTGTCCTGCTGCCATATTTCAGACTTGTGCTAACTTGCTGGCTACTGTAAGCTCCAGGCTATTTTCACTGCATTTCTTTCAAACTCTATCCTTTCAAAGATCTTTCAATTGTTTTATTTTTAATTATTTTCCATTTCCACAGATTATTCTTATTGTGTTTCCTGTCTGTATTTCTTATTGCCTTCCATGTTTCCTGCTATTTGCAAAACTTTCCAATTTAGGAGCATCTGTGACTTTTATTAGCCTGTTTACTTCCAAATGATCGATGATAATACTAAAATCACCTGTCTTTACACCAAACCACTAAGGCTCTGTTTTATCCTGTCTAAGGCTAGACAGTTAATTTAGGAAGTGCCCTTCCCATGGCTCCCCCTGTTGTTAATGCAATGACAAGAGCCACCAAAGTGTGAGTCAGATTTTATGTGGGCTGAATTATAACCTATATTAATTCAAGGTTTAGGTGAGACGAATGCAGGCTTGTCTCCTTTAGTGTGAAAATGCCTTGAACTATGTCTGTGCTTTAATTTCAACACTTTATTCTCTCTACACTGAGATCAATTTAACATTAAAAAAAAAAAAGGGACACTTGTAAATCCAGGAAAATCCGGAAATTTCCAACATTAGAACAATGTTCTGATTTTGGTTACAACTGTGAAAACCAGACAAATCTTGCTAAATTCAGTGGAGATAGTCCAGCTCTAATTCTGGAGTTGTATTTCATAATAAGGGATGAAGTAGGAACATCTGGAAGATTTGATTCCTTAGGTTTTGTGACTGGAAAATCATGTTAATCAAAGCAATTGGTGCAGGAGGAGATCGCTGGAACTGTGTGATAACTGAGCTGTCTCCATCAACAGGTTCAAAGACTACAGAGAACCACCTTGGTCCCCAAATCAGTATGAGTTTTCTAAACAGTACTGGGCAGTCTTATCCGCTCGCTTGGCTTTTGTTATCCTATTTCAGGTAAGTTTGTTGAATTGCTGCAATTTCAGTCACAGAAATATAACAAATGGATTGAAATGCATGTGCCAAAGAAGCCCATGTCCAGTAGAGCTTTTCTGTTCTCAAATACTCAACCTCATGTATTTGCATCCAGCTTGCTGAGGTGCCAGTGGGCTGCAGCACAGGTTCTGTCTTTGGAGCACTCTAGAATACTTCCTCAGCAGTTTCCTCTCCCTTCATGGAAGGGAAGCCTCACAGCCTGTGTTAGGCCCTGACACTAACAGTGGTACCTAAAACTCCCCAGGCTTTTGAATGCTTCAGTTAAGTAGACTTTATCAACTATTGTTACTTTCAGGGGCACCTTTGAACACCTAAATGCTGTATATGTTTGTTAAGTGCTGTACTTTACCTAAAGCAAGAAACAAACAGAAATAGTAAATTCTCCAAGACCTTTTGCTACTTTCTACAAGTAAATAAAGTAAATTCTCCCCAGTGTAGAGATTTCATTGGCAAGGAATTTGCTATCATGACTTGCCTTCCAAATGGCAGAAGCTTTCTGCTCTCCTCCATGATCTGGAATCCCTCCATAGTCAAATTTGCCCTACCCCTCATATTGAAATCTTCCTGACTTTTCTCCTCACCTGCCAAATATTCCTAAGTGTGACTGTGAGTCTTGCCTGGCTTGTATTGCCATCTTCTGCTTCTTTGTTCTGTCTTTGTTCTGTTCTGTAATTTTCCACCACTGACTGCAAAACATTTTAAACCAACTGGTTATGCTGGGCTTCAAATAGCCTGCCTGTTGTTCTGCCAGAGTACATTCCCTGGCTAATTAGCTCTATTGTCTTAAATGGGGACAGAGGGTTCATGCTAGTAGCCTTGTCAGCAAATGTTCTCACACATTTTGAGGCATTACACAACACAGCAGTTTTCAAATCATTATGATGATAATATAAACCTCAAGGTATAATTTATCTTTACACTTCACAAACAAGGAGAACTTCTTGCCTAGTCTGCTTCCCTGCCTCTGTGTTATGAACATCACCTGTGATGACCTTGACTTTTGAGGTTCAGGGTTGTGGCTTGCATGGTGCAGAGTATAATAAAATCCTGCTTGCCAGCAGACAGAAGGATTTGAGGGTAGAATGACCATGAAAGTTGTCTGCTGTCTGCTCGGGTCATATTGTAAACACATGGGTATGATTATGTTGGAGGGTGCTTTCACTGATGTTGCCGTTATAGTAATGGACTCCAAACTCAGTCTCAATGAATTTGGTGTTGAGAACCTAGCACCTTTAGACACCTGTAAGGAATAAGGCTGTTTTAGCTACTTAGACCATGAATCATTTGATGAATCCAACTCCTTTCCTGTCTCAAACCTAACTGAAGCATGTATTTAATTTGGCATCTCCAAAGAGGTGGTGTTGTACACAAACATGAGCTGTTTCTTGAACTAAGGCCTTACTCAACTACTTAATACTGCATGCCCTCAGCAAAATGTGTTTGATATTTGCCTTATAGCTGTAGCAAAAGTTTGGTTTTGATCTAGTGTGAGTATTTTCGATTTTTCATACTTCATGTCTGTTGCTGTGTTTGCAGAACTTGGTGATGTTCCTCAGTGTTCTGGTTGACTGGATGATTCCTGACATCCCCAAGGACATCAGTGAACAGATCAAAAAGGAGAAAAGCATGCTTGTTGACTTCTTTCTGAAGGAAGAACATGAAAAACTGAAACTGATTGAAAGCTTTATTGCACGTGACAAGGAAAAAAACAAAAGTGGGACCAAAAGTGGAAAGATCCGGGCTGCCAGCTTCAGCCAGTTTAACCGAAGTCCAAAAGGCAGCTTTGCCTCCTTTAGCTCACAGCACACAGACGTGTGACTCCTTAGGGAAGGGTAACATACTATGCTTACCTCTGCAATACCTGCTTACTGTGTGATGTGATTCTGTACCTCAAGCAAGGGAGGGAGAGGCAGTCAGACAGGGAGCAAAAAGGAGGCTTCTTTTGCTTCCTTAGAAACTTCGTGTTCAAAGTTCTCCATCACATTTTATACACTATCTGAGCTGCAACATTTTCAGACTTCATCAGTGCAACATAAGGGCTATACTGTGGCTGCAGCTGGTCCTTGTGGTGAAGCATGTGAGTTGGGTAGGCACGCGGGTATTCTCCTCACTCATGTAGTCTCCAAAGTAGGACCACAACCATCGCTTTTCCTGCAGACACCCCATGGGCCACAGGGAATAGAATGGACACTCCTGCTCTAGTATCTATCTTTCAGCAGATCTGACCAACCATGGTGAAGTGCACACAACACATGTTCTCATGGCTTGTAGCTGTCAGCAGATGGTTTGTATACATGTGAAGTCTCAAGTCATTGTGCCTTCCTAACATATACTGCCACATGGTGCTGTCTCTGTAGGGCATGTAGGGCTGATGTTAAGGGCACAGAGCAGTGGGAACAGAAGCAATGAATATCACTAAGCACTTTCATCTACAGATATATTGTGTTTTGCTTAGGAGGATCTTGAATGCATGTGCTAATGAGCAGAGGCCACAACATATGTGTCAGAATGAAGTAAAGCTACTAGAAGCAGGAAAGCTCATTGTTATTCATTGTCCTGACCAAAAAAAACCCCAAACCCTGCATGTTTGATTCTTCTCTCACTTAGACTGGGAATTCAGCCAGTAGCAAGAAGAATCACGTCACTAAACCAACATCACTGTGAAGCTGATGAGTGAGAATGGAATCAAGACCTGTAAATCATGTGGCATTTTCATGTATATTGCGCTTAAAGTAAGAAAAGTTGCTGCAATTGTGCATTTGCTGTAAACTATTTTGCAGAACTACACTTCATTGAAAGATAAACATATGCACTAACCAAGCTTTCATCTGCAAGCATTTAATGAATAACTTTATTCTGTTATGAATGAAAATAAAACTTTCTTAAAAAAAATCTATTTCTTTTACTGCAGATTCTATCTCTAGCTCGACTTGAAATTGAGTCTGGATAAAAGATTTTGTTCTCATTTTGTCTTTCCAACAGTGTGTTCAAAACTATCAAAACCCACAAAACAAAGAGCAGGCATCATATACAACATCGTTGCTCTTTAACATTATGATGATATTTTATATATTTCTGAAGCCTAAAAATTTCATTTTTCTCTTAGATCGAAAGAATTTTTTCTATGAGAACTTTTGATAATTTAATGAGAGATGTGAAAATAATTGTGGTTGTTTTTTTTCTTTTCTCATTCACTGCCTAAGTTAAAGAAAATGGAAATGGGAGAACTGTTTCAAGGTGGGCTGAAATTAAAAGTTTCATTTTTAACATTTCCTTTAGGGTTATTTGTCCCTTGTATTTAGTAGATAAAATTTGAAATTATAATCTTAACTTGAATAAGATTGCAAATTTTTAACTTTGTTGAAAAAAAAAAAAAAGCCTGACCTCTCAAAATGTTTTCTTCTCTTTCTCCTGTCAAAATCAATTTGCTGAATTTTAAATTAATTCAGGGAGAGTTCTTCCACCTTCTGAAGCTGTTTGGGTTTTTTTAATTAATAACAATTTCCTAGGCATATTGCCCAGATTTCAGTTTGTTTATATACACTCAACACTACAAATACAGCTTGTAAATGTGCAAAAATATGTAGTATTACAATGCTTCTCC
The DNA here is from genome assembly GCA_026283785.1 of Coracopsis vasa. Classification (NCBI taxonomy): domain Eukaryota; kingdom Metazoa; phylum Chordata; class Aves; order Psittaciformes; family Psittacidae; genus Coracopsis; species Coracopsis vasa. The sequence goes on from JANHGB010020818.1 coordinate 16,504, forward strand.
TTTTTTTAGATATACATTATCTAAAACAAGCTATTTGAAGAGCTCCTGACACAATGTACTGAGTATAAACTACTTGCTGTGTACATATTTGGTGTTCCTAATTGACTGAGATAGCAATATTGCAGGAAAACAGTCTTCTTGAACACATTTTAAGCTTTTTCTTAGTGTAAATACCTTACAGTCACCTGTGGCCATGTGAACTACACACTTGTCAGGCCCCAAAGTCGTGTTGCTACATCATGGGGATGCTCAGATGATGGGATCTGCATGGACAAAATATAGCTATTAAAATTTAGATTGGTTCTCTCTGCAATCACCAGAGAGAGAAAGACACCACCAGCCAGGTACTGATCTCATCTCAACACTGCTGTCTGACACGGACAGATGGATCACCTCAGAGGATGCCCATCTTCTCTGCTCTGTAACAGGACCCCCAACATCTGCCTTTTAGATTATGCACTTCGGTTATAGTTTGCAGAAGACCAGCACCTAACCTTCGAAGTCAGAGTGCTTAAGACGTTTAGATCTCTGAAAGAATTAGTGACTGCTAGATTTCCAATTGATCATACTTGTTTTGCTTAGTTTTTATTTTGCTAGGTGCTTGACTGAATATTTTTGTTAAGAATTTGGCTGCCACCTGGAAATCTGTAACAGGGCTGAAACATAAACCTTGGTTTCCCCCCTCTAATATTAACATATAAATGAGGGCACTGTATCTCCTCAAAACCAAATTGTCTCATTTTACTTTCAAAATCCAACAAGCCCTTTTGGGAATGCTTCATGGACTCATATGTTAAGGCAGTCAATATTAATGACATCTATTCCCTCATTTATACTAGAGAGTATTCTGCTGGTGGATTTGGGGATTTGGAACTGCCTATATTTGTTTTTTGCAGCTCTAGTTGATTGAAATACAATCAATATTCTTCACTCCAAAAATGCCTCTGAGGGTGATAAGTGTTATGTTTCCAAACAGTAGAAATATCAATCTTGCCAGACCTTTGGATTATCATAATGGCCCTTTTCTCTGTCAAGGTATATGAGACTGCATGCACAAATTGGTTTAGAAAGAGGCTGACAGTTACATGGCACCTTTCTTTCCAGTGGTTTGCTTTATGAAATATATTCAGAGTTAAGTTTTTTTAAAATAGAACCATTTTGTACACCCTCCCTCTACCCAGGAAATACCCTCTTGTCTTTTTAAAAACTGTGAGTTACTCCAAAACAGTGAGAAAAATGCTATCCCTAAGTCAAATGCATTAGGCTGTTGTTACACAGAATTTCCATAACAAACAACTGAAATGCTTGCTGTGGTCCCAAAATGATAATGTGTTTCTAGATTTCCTAGCAAAAGGAACTAGAGAAGCTGGCAGACATACACTGATGCTCTGAACGTTCTCCTGAGGTTTATATATTTCACCCAAACAAGGCTGGGAAAGTGGCATAGCAGCAATCACGGCTGACGTCCAGATGGGATCTACCATGATATCACAAACAGCTCAATTATCTTTATCTGTGATATGGTTTCTGTTTTTCTCTTAAATTTGAGAGTTTCATTCACTGGGAATTCCTGCAAGTTTGGTACTTGACTTAGGTGCAGTCCCTGAGGATTGCATCCTTTGTTACATTTCTATGGCAATCTTTGGATTCTCCTGACACTGCTTCCCATCAGCCCCTGTAATTGTAGATCACTGATCAGGCATTCATTCATTCCCTGTTTCTAACTTATCTCTTTTGGACAAAGCAAGACTTTATCTGATCCCTTTTTATCAGCATGATACTTGTAAGTCTACCCACAAAGCACCCCCTTACCAGAAGTTATGTCTCAGAAGCAGAGAATGACTTGTTCAAGAGGCATGCATGGAAACTTCTCTCTAGGGAAGGAAAGAACAGGGATGCAAGTAGAAACACAAAGGTAATAAAACCTCTGAGCTATTGTCACTCCTTGCTTTGGCAATGAAAATGGGCTAAAATCTCTGTAATGAGAAGGAAAAAAGTACGGAGACAAGAAATGGCATAGATGTTTCTGCACATTTATTTCAGAATTTCATAGCTCTTTGGACTGTTCCAACTATAAAGTAAGTGAAAACCCCAATTAAAATAAACAAGCAAACAAATGAAAACCTACATGCCTTTGTGCATGAGTAGTTAATGCCACACTGAGTGCTACACCTAGTCATAAACCACCATATCCACACTCAAGGCTTCATTAATAGGAGTTGCATTAATAGGAATGTACGTAATTGTATATCTAATCAGAACAGGGTGAATAGGAAGTAACAAAAGGGAGGAATGAGGCATGCATAAAGCCTTAACACAGGTATAATTGGATGTGACGTTGTAATTATCAGGCAGTGTAAGGTGTGTCCACCTCTTTGTGCCCAGCAGAAGCTTATGATGGCTGAAGGAATTTGCTGCTCCACTTGCCAGAGCTTCTCCACTGGACTGTTGGCACAGGCAGTTTCAAACAGCTTTCAGAAGTTATTCAGAAGAAGTGGACCCAGACTTGGAGGGGCTCCCTGCTCCTGAGTCATGTTATACTTAAACACCATCAGTCACAGAATCCATCTGACCCATGCAGGCAGATGAACCCACTCACAGTGGTTATGTCTAGTTTTAAAGAGGGCTTTCAGGAACTGAGTGAAGCTGAAGAAATGTTAGCCCTTTCTGTCATGCCTTCCTCATGCAGACTTCCTATTGTTTTTAATCATTGACACTAGATGCCTTTCTCATTGGGTGTTACTGGCTTTTCAGCCCTCAGCATTCTCAGTATGTAGAAAATATTGCTATCTAGACTTCTTTTACAGTTTGACCTTTCATGACACTCAAAACTAATGAAATGTAGTCCAGAAAAAAAAAAAAGGGTAGCCTATGTGGATGTATGTCTGTTAAATTACTGCTTGGAAATACCCAACTCAACACGCACAATATTTACCTCTGTTAGCAATAAACTCTTCTGACTACAATAATATAGCGTCTGTTGCTGTTATACAGTCTCACCCTTTAATTAGGCACAGATGGTCTTCGTATTCCCCGTCTGGTCTAATTCTTTTGCTTTTGAGAAGAAAATATGAACCAGTTTTGTTTGTGACCTATTCTTGTAGGTAAATTCCTCCATATCATATACTGGTTAAGACATCTTGCGTGTCCAGTAACACAGGATATACCAGATATATTTCAGATATACCAGTAGAAAGTGCCCTTATTGCACTTAGAGGTACAGAGAGAAGAGGAGGGTGTACATCAGAACTCCCAATTCTTACCTTTTGAAGAACATCAGTACATGGTTCATCTGAAAGGCCCACAGACAGTGGAGGCTGAAGAATATTTTTAGGAAGAAAACGAGTATAGATTCTGTGTGTCTCATGTGCAACCTTTTCAAGGAAGCTTCTGCTTTAGTTATTTCCTAAAAGTGTTTTTACCTTTCTTAAATCCCTCACTACTACCAAACCCCTGAATATTCCCTACAGTCCTCATCTTTTGCCCATCATCTGCAAATGTACTCAATTATTAATTGATTATTAAATTATTAATCACTGCATTAATTAGCAGGCTGCTTCACTGGCTCTTTCACACCACCAGTGAAATTGTCAAAATCAATCAGATTCCATAACAACTCTGAGACAGCCTGATAATACATCTTATTCATACATAATGATCTAATTAAATCTTTTTATTTATGTGTATTTTCAGTCTGCTTGTCAGCACAATCCTGAAGCTTTATTTTTCCTGATTCTTAAGAAAGTCACTAATAATGACTCTTCTACTCACATGGACAGCATTTTCTAAGCTATTCCCACTGATATTCTAATTCTACAGACACAGACTTAATGAACAAAATTATTACTATCCCAGGGTTATGTTATATCTGTCTCTAATATTGCCATTTGAGACAAGATCCCCAGATTCAAACCTCATTGCAAGCAGTGGAATTCTTTTGGCTTCAATATTCCCTTGAGTAGAGAGTGTTTCTTCTATGCTACTCTAGGTACATCTTTCAACCAGTAAGGTAGAGAAATGTGCATCCACAGCAAGCTCTTACATTGCTATGGTCTTTAATGAGTCCCACTATGTCAATGCTATGGAAAATGTGGGCAGTCAGAAGCTTGGGATTTGACCCTGCATTTTCCTCAGATGGGATCACTCTTCAAAACTCTCTAGCAATTTTGTCTACATTCATATCGATGTCTTGTTAGGGCTGGCTTTAGCAAACTCAATTTTCAGAACAGTTATCATTCTGAGCTTCCATGTGGCATGGATTTAAGGCAGACACAACTGTGATTCACTTTTGAAAACTATGATTCTTGAATTTAAATATAGAAGGAATATTGATCAACAATTTAGCTAAATCTGTGTACTTTATGTAAGATACAAGACTTCCAGTGACAGGGTGCTAGTTAATCCATGCTGTAGTGTTTGATTTCAGTAAGTTCAGGGTGTGAATAAGCAGGAGACAATGTGATCCATCTTGGAAAGGCTATTGAAGCCTTCTAGATGAACCACACATTTTCGGGAAAGATAATTCTGAAAATGAGTGTTTAAAACTAGAAAGAAGCTAATTAAGGAGGTGGAACCAAGGGAGCACGTGAAGCTGTGAGAACAAGCTGTTCTTGTTCAAATAAAGGTCTCTGCACGCTGTTTGTTGGTAGACATGTGTTTTGGAACTTACCAATATTTTATTGCAGTCCATAGCCTCATCCTTTCCTGGATCTCCAACTCTCATAACAGATCAGAGGAAAAGACTCACTAGTGCTAATGTTTCTAAATTTTCCTGTGCAAAATATCTTAGTCCATTCAGTAAACTGTAGAGGCTTTAACTGAGCAAATACAGAGAGAACTTCTAACATTTTCAACGAGGCACTTAAACAGAAAGTTAGCTCTATCCTAATGAGCCAATTTTGAATAGGATTATTTTCGGAAAAGTTTTCCAGTAGCTACTTCTCTAAAGAAGGGACAAGCAATCATGACAATAAAGTTATCTTGAATCTTACAGGTGTGGGCAAACTTTCCTCTGGCATCTCATTTTTTTTGCTTCTCTTCCATTTGTTCTGAAGCTTTTTTTAATTATTATTTTGAAAAAGACAGTTAAATATGTTTGGTACAATTCAAATATCAGCTAATTCCACAAAGCATCCCTCTGTTGATGCTGGAGAATGTTTTCACTTGTTGTTGACTTGCTATGTCTAATCTTTTGAGAAACAACAACATATTTTCATGAGAGTTTGAAAACACTGAAGGTCAGTAAGAACACAAACCTCTGAGGACATTTAGATCTAGAAACGTATTCTTACTGTCATGGCTCTGATTAAGAACCTGAAAAGGGGAATATTTAGTTTACAAAATGTGCACTTTATTATAAAAGTAAAACAAATAAACTGTAAAGACTGGGTTAGAGGTTTATTTTTTCTTCTTTTTTTCTAAACAAGAATAAATAAATACACTCATCATGTGACTTGTCCCTTCAAATGCCATGTAGAACTGGTTCCAGTAGATGGAGCAAGAAAACAGAAGGAAAACAATGCCACATACCTCAGGTATTCAATGGGGATGGACAAATTCATGAGGCAGGACTTGAAATGCAGACACGTTCATAAACCATCAGAGGAGAAAGTACTTCCAAAGCTACTCCATGGATTCAAGTTCAGTCAGAAATACTTTTCATGTAACTGAGCCTGACAGGAGGTTTTGGGTTGGCTTTTTTTTAAATTGGCTAAGTAGATGAAGAAAAATAACCACTTGAGATTTCTTCCAGAGCCAAGAAGATAGATTAATTATAACTGGCTTGTTATTCTCTTGGCTTTAGCAGAGATTAGGACAGCTTAATACTTCAACAAAAGCTAATGCTGTGAAGAAGTATTCAATGAGACAAGCTTTACATATTCCATATGATGCTCAGCCTCTTGTTTTCTATTGCCTCTCTTTCCTGACTCTGTGTGTGCTGTATGTCAGTTTGTTTATAAACGGGTCATGCATCCCAGTGAGCATCACGTGCTGCAGGAAACATGGCTGGAGGACCTGCACAGGCACAAGCCATCTGAGCGGCAGCTCCTGGGAGACACTGTAGCACCTCAGGAGCCGAAATAATGCCAACGCCTTTATTTGGGATCATGCTGGATTTTTTCTTTCTCTTCCCCCAAGTTAACCTCTTCTAGGAAAGACAAACAAAACCAAACCAACCAAATCAAAAGCAAAACAACATTTGGTTTTTTTGACCTTTCAGTCAAATCAGTGGTTATTTTTTAATTTGGACTTATTTATCACAGAAGCCTCCAGCTGCCGACCAGCATGAGGCCTGTGTTCCGTCACTGGCCCAGGAAGTCTGTGACACCCAGTTTAAGGGAAAGGGGAACATCTGTGAGCATGGCTCCTTTCCCTGCTGACAGTGAGGAGGAGGGTGTCCTTCCTCCTCCTAGCTCAGGGGAAATCAGCCCTTCTTTTTGCTTCTTCCCTAACTCCTAAGCCTGTGATTCAGGTCTATGTGGTCATCCCCACTGGCAAGGCTTAAAACCCAAGAAAAATGTTGCAAAGATGCTCAACTCCTTTAAAATTGCCTCCTTTTTAAAAGGTATTTTTCACAGAAACTGTCTGTTTTCCTGTGCTTGTCAGATGGGAAGACCTGAATGGAAAGAGATGCTGGTGCTGGGTTTTGACTGCACAGCTGCCTCAAATCCATGGCTGGCAGGGCTGCGGCCAGTGATTCAGGTGGAGCATGCAAGTAGTGGAAATGTGACTCCTTTGCTGGGGCTTCCATCCCAGGGCCAGCAGCAAGTCTGTGTGTGTGCCAGGGATGATGTGGGAAGCCCTTTTGTCATTTCCTTTAGTGGGCCTCAGCTTCGAGGTACACAGCTGTGATTTCTGATCGTGTTGATGTATGTATATGTGACGTATGTACAGGCTTCCATCAGCCCCAGCATAGGATGATCTGTGCTTGTAGTGCATTATAGATAGCAGTGGCTCTTCCTGCTTCAGGTAAACCCAGCAGGTTTGTATGGTTTCCTATTTTCTCTTCCTTTTGATGAAAAGTTGTCTTTTCTACCAATTTCTTCATCTTCATCAGGTTCAAACCCCTGGGAAAGGCAAAGACTCCCTAGTCTCCTATAAAAAAACCCCTTTAGTCAGGTGCATCCTCGAGGTCCAATGTGGCACTTATCACTCACAGGCACAGAGAGAGCTGAGAGGTCTGTTCTCCAGCGACAGCTGGAGAAGGGTATAGGGAAAGGCAATGGAAAAGTTCTCACATGCAGCCCCAGGCTTCAAGTACATATGCAGATATGCACTTATATCTGAGTGCATGGGGCAACATGAGAATTGCAGACACCTGGTATGAAGAAGTAAACACAGCTCTTCTCTTTCTTTCCTTCCCCCTTTCCCTTCAGTAAAAGCAGAAGACATCTGAGTGATGAGAGCATATCAGGAAGGAAGAGAGCCAGGGCAACAGGACACTGTGCTCACATAGCATTTTACAGCTGTTGACTGCAACCACAGGGACAAACAACTGCATGGAGACCTTCCCAAGCTGTTCAGGGCCATACCTTCTGTCCAGGACTGGGAAAGCAAAACAGTGAGCAAGAGATATGAGTGAAGAATAGGGAGATGTCTGACACTATTAATTAGTCTATACTTGTAGAAGATTCTAGGTCTGAATATAAACATTTCCACTTCCAAGATGTCACATAGTTAGCCATGTCAGTCATTCAGGCATCACTGTCTTGCAGAGCACATCCTAGAAGGGCACTGATGGCACATCTCAAAGAAGCATATGGGGAAAGCTGCTGAATGAGGATTCTGCTCTGAATGTCTGTAAATAATTTTTAATTAATACCAACTTGGAAAAAAAAAGTGTTTTGCTTGTAGATGTTTGTGATAGGAAAGGGTGGGATTTGTTAAATAAATAATTCCTTTTGAATTAGACACCAGGTCTAATTAAGAAATACCAAAGGGACAAGAAAGCAGAACATCAAGTTTAAAGAAATATCTAGCTAAAACATAAGATAAAAGTAGTATTTGAGAATATCAAAATAAACAGCGTGTGTGAATGTTTTTCTTGGGATGAGCCAAGGGAAATATTTTCCTGGGTTTTGGCCCATACAACATGTAACAGATGAAACCAATCTGGCTGCTCTTTTGAATGAATTACACAATTAGTGGATAAATTCAATGAAAAGGAGATAGAGTTGATGCTAATGCAAAGTCTGAAAGTCATTTGAACAGTAACACCTTGTAAATCCTGATGTTTGGAGCCTGTCTTATCTTACAATTACCTTCCTTTGTTGCTGGTGTAACTCTTTAGACTCCAAGTGGCTCAAACCTGATTTTACCTGTTTGAAAGAGAAAAGGGCTCTTTGATTCTTGGCAAAAAGTTTTAGATGTTTCAGCTCTACTGACAAGACTGCATTTGCTGGAGGATTTTTCTCTTAATTTTAAAGAGAGATGCAATTAACATCTCTAATCTGATCCTGAGGAAATCTATTAGTCACAGTCTTGCTCCTCAAGCCATCTAGGCAGCTCAGTGGATCCTCTGCCTTTATGATGTTGCTAACAAGGCTTGCCTAAAGCCTAATGTGTTTCATTCCATCAGCTAATAAATGGCTTAAAACATGCATATGCTGAAGGCAATGCATGGTTTCTCAGTACAGCATCATGGATATGAAGACCAGACATTCCTTTTTGGTGGCCACCTGTTCTCCTCCCTCAGATGCCAGCATAAATCAGCCTCATAAACAAAGCAGCGGTGAGAGGAGAATCTCATTCATAAAAAGGTAAGAAAACACATATCCCATGCTCTGTGCCACTGTTGAGACACACTCCCCATCTGTTCCTGCTCCCTTTCTGTGTAAACCCAGGGTAACTTCATTTACCTTTGCAGAATTACTCCAGCTCGATAGATGAGATAAAACAAAACAGTGAAGGTGAGATATAAGTGTGCAAAATGCCTGTGTGGCACTTGGTGAATATTAAATGCAGAACAGGCTACAGTACAACATTGTTCTTGTACACAGGTTTCTATTAAAATACAAAATTTCCTTCTATCCACAGTATAATCTGTGCTGTGACTGAAATTTTTAACACTACCATTCAGGAAGGATGTTTTTTTAGTATTGCTTGTGCATATCCTTGGTTTATGTGGTTATCAGACATAAAGCTATATGAAGATGGGAGTAGGTTTGGGAGCCTATACCAGTAACACATGAACAAAGGGTGTTATAAAAACATTGTAATGATCAAAAAGCTCCATGCATTTCAAGTTAAGGAAATTAAAACTTTACAGTTAATCCAAAAAGAAATCCAAGAGCGCTCATAAAATCCTAAACAGTTAAAGTATATTCAAATTCTTAGTTTTATTGGAGAAAAAGTATGTGTAAGACATAATGAATTTTCAGATAATTTCTCTTAATATGAACACTGAAATGTGTTAATGATAATCATATGACTATTGCATAAAACCATAACCGCACAAACTTGCACATTCTCAAAAAAGTCATTCTGTACTTAAAATAAGAGTGCGAACAGATCTCCTGCTGTGGCTTAACACAAGCATCCAGCTATGAGAGTGATGGACTGTATTTTAACAGTCTGTGGATAGAGAAAGAGAAAGGAATCGAGTCCCAAAACTGAAGGCAAAGCCTAAACAATAAAATACCAGTAATGCCCAATAACTTTATTTCTGTCTCTGCCCAGAAAGACATGAGTCAAAAGAATATTGTGTGTCCATCCCTTCTCAGCTGAGGCAGAAACAGAGCTATCCCACATTCCTGAGGTGAAGAAAGCACAAAAAGGCAAAGAAAGATTTTTATATTTCCCCTTTGCACATCTGCCTTGTGTTATCCCCAGAATCTCAGTGTCAGAGCATCTGAGAAAAGGAGTTGGAGTATTATCTGCACCAGCAGAACTGGACATTTGCAGGTGGGCTGACAAGGGTGCTGTAAGTAGCACTTTAGGGACAGCACCGCTTGCTGAATGGGCTCTTGCCTGGAAAAGCCTAACCTCTACATATAAGCAAGGCAATTTTTTTTTATCAGGAATGTTTGATTTTTGACATTTCCTCTGTTAGAAGCATGGCAATATTATCCCACCTTAGGCTCTACACATAGTTGTGAGAGCAAATGGCAATATTATTTTTCCTTCCTCCCTTCTTCTCTTGGCATAGTCTTAGAGGACTTAGCTCTATTTTTCAAACTATCATTCCTATACATGTATGCTAAGTATATATTAATACTCTATCTTGACAGAAAGTGTTGTATAGGTCAGATCCTTAGCCTCGGGCAACTGAAAGAAACCTACTTGTAAATGTGAATAAGAAGATTTAAACCAAATGTCTTTCTTGTCTTTAGCTCAGATCAGTTTAACTTTTTTCTGTTCCCCAGCCCCCATTTCTCTCATTTCCAAAAATAAGTACAAATGTTCAGAGAGGAAAAGGTGGATTGTTTCCTTCTCTACCTTAGAAGTTGCTCTGTAAAATGTTATATATCCCACAAAAAAAGTTATTCAGAAATGGTGCTGAGCATTATAATGAGAGAATGAAGTGTTATTCCAGCCAGCCTTTGAGCTGGCTTGGGATCTCCTTTCTATATTAGCATAACTTGCAGTAAAAACTGGGACCAGATCTTCCTTTGCCATGTGTGGTATTACTCAAGTAAATCTATACTCATCTCAAAGTGTCAAAGAAATAGACCTTTTAATAATGGCTAAATGCATGGTTAATGTATTATATTACATGGTAACTAGTTATGGAAATGTGCCAGATTGTGGTAAATGGAAAAGGATGAGGAAGGATGTTTATTTATGTATTACATACCATAATTATTGCATGCATTTGAACCTTTATTATTTTCCTTTTACATTTCCCATTCATGTCCTATTTTGAATGTTTCTCCCAGGATTTTAAGAAAATATATAATAGAAACTGGTTAAGCCTTTGCAGTGGTTGTATAAACTCTTCTGCATCTGTCAATTGATCTGGGAACATTATTTACGGCCATAAATGTTACTTTTGAACTTAAATATAAGGAGACTGTGTCTGACTGATGGAATAGGACAGGTAGCTTTTTTTCCTCTTTTTCATTTTTAAAAAAGGTCTCTACTTCGACTACATGTACATCCTGTGCAATTATAGCAGAGCTAAATTCCCAGATGTAAGTGTACTGCTTCCATCATACGTTACTACTGACGTTCAGCACTGGTTATCCAAGCTTTCATCTCTTCATCTTTAAAACACTGCCATCTGTTGTTTCCAGACGGTTCAGTCTTCTGTTTATCCAAAACTTTGTCCAGGCCATATGGAAAAAATATCTATTTTCAATTAACCATCATATTTTCTTAAAATATACCAGAGTGATGAGAAAAAATAGGCATCACTTACGCATAGATGTTCATGAAGGATTTGATAATTTATTATGAACTGTAGTTTCAAGATTCTGACCATGTGGTGATTCAGTATGCTCAGATACCACAAAAGCTGGCCAATTTTGTAATAATGCAAACATGCTTAGAGCATTTGAATGCTGTTATCATATAGAGATTTCATAGGTACTAGCGTATTGATCTAGTAATTTCCATCTGAAACTTTTCTAGCTGGGCCTTTTTCAGCATTTTTTTAATGTAGTCAGAAATCTCTTACATCTTGCTACAGGTTTCATGTGACTTATTGCAGATTTTAGTCTGATTCCATAAGCTGCTGATTAAGCAGTTCAAAACCCTTAGCTATTATATTAAGTTTATGATGTTAGGAATATGTTAAAATGTCGTAAGAATGACAGTTCAAGCTTCCTTTATACTTACATGAGCAAGCAGTACAGACCATGGTGCAGCCCAGATGTCCGCCTTACACACATCTGGGAGGTGGGTTCCTTCAGACTATGTCCAACCTGGTTGTCTGGACTGAGCTCTGTTAATGACTGTAACCCTTCAGATACAGTTCTGGATGCCTCTTCCAGGTTAGTTTCCCCCAAAAGTAATCCTGGCTGTGTGCTATGAGACCATATTGCAGTGTGAACTAAAGGGTAGTATGCAAAGACAATGAGGACATTACCTTCAACACAGAGCTGGAATGAAGGGGATAAAATAAGTCAGTAAAAGTATTCATCTAAGAATCCAATGAGATAAAACCCATCTTTTCTTTCCTGAATCTGAATTTCTGATATAAATAATGTTCAATGCTAAAAGTGAAGGAGATACCATGCTTGGGCAGAAATAGATTTCTTCAGAACTAAAAAAAAAATATAAAAGGATGTTATTCTTAGGAATGGACTATGTGTGTCATTCCCCAGTTCAAAGGAATATTTAAAGTGAGAAGTTGAGTTTCCATTCAAAGCTATCCTCTTTGATGCAGGATAAAGGCCTGCCCTTCCATCCTTCAAACAACTGCAAGATTTTCTCCTCCTGAGTTACAGTCTTGTCCTCCCAGCCGCCCACAAGCACCAGCCTCCTCCAGATATAGGCAGATTATGGCTGTGTAAAGTGACCCAAGTTGAAACTGAAGAGGAAAACAGGTGCCAGGTGGCTAGAATATGTGACGGTCACTGGTAGAATCAGAACAAAGCTATAGAGATAAAGATGCATATAAAAATGGGGAACAGATGCATCAAGACTCAGGCAAAACACCCAGCCAGAGCATGCTTTTGATTGTCCATTTGTGTAAAAGAGTATGGGCTTTGGCTCCTGGTTTAGTAGGACACTTCATGGCAGTAGGAAGGAAAGGCACCTCTGTAGATTTTGAGGCAAAATATTATAATGGCTGAAGGCAGGATGGTGCAGAACTGCATGGATGTTTTGAGCTGTTCTTCACCTCTAACTTTACCAGCCATCAGTGCAGGCAGCCAGCAGGGAGAAAAAGAAAAGACAGTGTGGGACAGATGTGGGAAACCCTGTAGTCAAGATCAAAATCTAACTGCATGCTAAGTGTACACATAATGCTAATGTGAGTTGTATCTATTTAATCAGAAAATAAACAAGCCCTAGTTGAACACTTTCCTTTCTGGCAGCTACTTACGTACTGCTTCTCAGGTTGAAACAATGCTGGATATGCTTTTTGCCCATCACTTGTGGTACTTCATCCAACCCTCATCCACTTGAGGGTGCTTAACTGTATATATGCTGCGGCTCCAGAAAAGAAAATTTTGTGAGTGCTGTGCAAAACATGCTACCTTTGATGTAAGGCATGGAGAACTTAGTATCTTCCTTTGTCCATTTATATAGTTTATTTTTTTTTAATAGTCAAAAGAACCGCTTACCAGGTGGACAGTTAGAATGATCTTAGGTTTTGGATTTTCCAGAACCTTTAAGCTCTCTACTTCTTTCTATAAAGCTCATCTCTGTAGAATATCATGCTTTCTATCAATCAGACCACTTTACTCTCATAACCTCATCCAGTCTCCTTCAAAACTACTTGTTTTAAAAGTCTTCAGTGTTTATATCTTAGTATCAGGGAAGTGGAGATCCCCGAGTGATATTCCACATATTAATTTTTTAGGACAATTTTTCACTTATTCTCTGGCAGCAGTGATCTTAGCATAGGAGTGCGTTGTACTTACAAGCAAATAAAGTCCTTTCTGTGAATTTACAACCAAAAAGCAATGGGAATTGATTAAAAATAATATACACTTTTTTTTTTTTCTCCCACAGGAAACTATAGGTACAAGCATATGGTGCAGTGCTGGGCCAAGGTACCCAAGCCAGCTGTGTATTAGGATATTAGGATCACACAGATATTAGGATCACACAGATGTTAGGATCACACAGATATTAGAATCAACAGACCATGTCAGCTCAGTGCTGACACTGTGTTTACAAAGGAACAGTGGTGCAAATCAGAGAGCTTGCTATAGTTCGCTAGAGGGTAAGAGGCTGAGGCAGGGGCCCAAAGTGTCTTAAGGAAATAGTCCTTTAATGTTAGCCACATTTTGCACTGGCAGCACAAGCAGTGTGTTTCTCTAATGTAATAAGAATATGTTTCCCTTAGCTACAGAGACTAGAAAGAAGCCATAGTATAACAGGATCAGTCTGATCTTCCTTCACTGTTTTTCCTTTCCTTGGTAATTTGAAAAATGGCATATAGTAGTTGGGCTTCTCTGTGATTTTTTAATGGACTTTTCCTCTGGAGGGAAGAATTATCCTCCAAAACACTTACACAACCCCAAACTGATTACTGCCTGTGGATGAGTCTGATGGCAGACACATTTTCTCCATGTCCCTGGTATGGCAGAGAGCATGCTTCACCTAATATCCTTCCATATACCTCACCTTTTTCCCTGAAGACCCTCCTGCTGCTCTTGAATTATCAGTGCTAACATTATTGATACTCCAGTTACCTCTAAATGGTAATAGATGTTCTGGTGTTTACAGGTAGGAAAGCTGAAAACGTGGCACTCATCTACTGGCAAGGTGTATGGCCCTGCTGAGGAAAGCTTATCCTAACTGAGTCTACAGTTAGGCAGGGCTGGCATGAGGCAACACTTTTGATTTTGAAAATGTGTTGCCTGGAGGCCAGGAAACACAGTAAGGTCTATGTTATATTCAGTCCTCTGGAGATTTAATGTATTTACTATTTGATAGTCTCTTGGTACAAGTAGTTCATGAACGTACAGGCAGGACTGTCGAAAGAGCTGCATTGCCCCTGGGTCCTGTTCCTATTCAGATATATAAATGATTAATTTTTCCTTTGTCCTCTTATTTTCCTTCATGTACTTTCATAACACAACTTTGGTGACTATCGCCAGTCTTTTCTACCTTGGCACATCCCTCTTGACAGTTGAGCCATTAGATTTCCATTGTCTACCTGGCACAAATAAATAAAGCATCTCTTCAAAAGGGGCCTTTCTCCCAGGTTCCTGTTTTGCCCAGTGTTTTATGACAGAGACATTGGCATGGGAAGCACAGGTTCACACCCAGCTGTTACGAGAAGTGAGAAGAGTCACTTGAGGATCTCTTCCCTTACTCAATCAAGTTCTGCTGCTTGGAGATGTTCTGGGGTATTGGAAACATTCTCATGGGACCATCTCATTTGTCACAAGTTCTGTTGGAGACCTGTGCCTTTCCAAAAGGACAGGTGAGAATGAACTGGGCCATGCTTGGGGAGCTCAAATGGACAGAGACAAACATATAGGACAAATGAATAGAGCTGTTGGTGTCTCCTTTTTGCCCAATATTCTATCTGCACAATGCTGTAAATAATGCACTGTTTCAGCTGAGGGCTTCTTGGCAGTGCCGCCTGAGACTGAATTATACTGCCTTACAGATGAGAAGTTACAGGATGGCTGCTTCTGCCAGGAAGAGAGGAAAGGGAAGAAGATGAAGGAGGTGGGAGGAAGCAAAAAGAAAAGCCCTAGAAAACTGGGGTTTCTAGACCTGATGCAACAGGGCATGTGAAATATATAGGGATGGTGAGTCCTGTTTCTCTGTGGGGCTGATTCTTCTGCAAGCAAATATAGCTTCACAGTAGAGATGGAAAGAGGATTTTAAATGATTGTATATCACTTCAGTTGACAGCCATCTTAGGAGGAGAGTGGGTATTTTAAAAACTTGTAGATATGTGTGTGCCTAAGGGATTTCAGTCAGTGTAGTTCAGTATGGATGTGAGGTGGGTGGTACACAGGCAGGAATGATGAAAAATATGTAACAGTTGATATAGAAAGCTGAGGGAAAGAAGAAGCGGAAGGAAGCTTATAGTCCAATACTTAATATATATAGGAGAAAAATGCTGAAATTAAACATTCTGTGAGTGTTAATGAACTAAAACACTGCTCAAGACTGAAAATCAGAGAAGGTAAAGTTTTGGGTTTTATACATTTTTACACATTTTTTCTAAGCTGATCTTCTCAAGTTATTTAGCTACCCAGAGATGGAGGAATATGGATTTTGTGGCACTAGATCTTAGATAACTTGTTAGTTTTGTCTAATTCTGTGTGTGTCTTTAGGCATGAAATGTTTTTACAGACCTGCTGCTCACAAGGTGTTATTGTGGTCACAAGTGACTGGATAAATATGACATCTATTTACTCCACAGATACTCTAAACCAAGTGACAAACGTTGGGCTTTGGCAGACCCAAAGTAACAGACATTCAGTTTCCTCATGGCTGTGGGAGTCCACTGGGCAAAGGAAAGAAAATGTTGAGATTTGGGGAAATTTGAGAATCTGGCAATGAGGACTGGGGGCTTGTGAAGCTGATTTGCTGCCTATTTTGTGGTATGTTTCAAAGCCTCTGATTAACTACTTGAGGTATACAAGTGTCTATCCCATTCTGCTATTGGCAATATAAAAATAATTCATGGACATGTTAAGCATCATTCTGTTAGCTGTGTGCTGGAAACACCTGGGAGATTAGTGGTTAGTAAAGTCCCTTTTTATAAAGTACTTCATGTCCTGTACTAATTTAATACACCCTTTTGCCTGCACAAGTGTGTATGACAAGTGAAATTCACTGCTGCAGGGTATTGCCAAAGCAAATGTAATGTTAGGGGAAGACAGAGAAACATTAAACTCAACTAGTTTGCTCTGACTGGTGCATCCTTGATAGAACTTTTAATTTAGCTATGTAACAAAATATAGCCATTCTTCATGGCAGTTTGAATGATGCTGTTTCAAAACTTGGAAAAAGCCAGTGTGAGGAGAAAAACTTGAAAGTATGTCAGTCTCTGTATTTGTTTCAAGATAAAACTCATCCATATGTTTCAGATTCCAAAATTTTATGCTTCATAATGTAAAATGTAATAAGTGAAAATAAAAGGGGTTATGGTAATACCCACCTCCTCTCTCAGCGGCCAACTCAACATTCTTGAAAAGTGTTCTTTACCTGAAAAATATGAGATTGTGCTGAGGCTGATACACTGTCTGGAAATAAAATCCACATACAAGGCTGGCAGTTAGGTAGAATATCTTTTTTATTGCAAATGCAGTAAGTATCTGTGTGTGTGTGAGAAAGAGATTGGCTAACTTAGAGATAGGCAATGATCTGAGAATATAGGAACACTGTTCAGCAGAATGAAATATTCCGCTGAAACCTTCTTCTGTGTCCTGTGACAAAAGAGTGCATTTAGGTATGGTCTCTTTGCAATGACATTGCCAAAGAGGCAGAACCTTGTCTGCACTAGGATCAACCCAACATTAGCAGGAGACACGGGCAGCCTTGTTGAGCATGTCTCTGCTGAATAACCTTGTGGCCTTATCCTCCTCACCCCACGTCATTTCTTTACCCTGGCTTGTGCTATATCCCCTGGCCCCTTTGTTCTGTCTGTAATTAGTGTGTCAGCCTTTCAGGGCACTGACCACATCCCCTTATCTCCGTGGAGGCTTTTGTGACCTTAACATAGATGAATGGAAGACAATGACCTCTCTCATATCATTGCTTTGGATGATTTTGGTGATTGCTCCTTTCCGATCTAGAGTACATTTAATCATGTAATACATAGACTTCCATCTGGTTTGCATATCCTGAATAAGCTGCTGAAATGGGATGGTTTTGTACTCAGCTGCATTCCATGCAAGGGTTTTGTAAGCTTTGGTAGATTGATTAACATGGCTGTAACCCCTCTCCCTATCTTCATTATGGTGAGAGTCAGTGGAATTTGCCTTGGATGAAACCAATAAGCTTCAACACTCACTCCTTTCTACTAAAATAAAATAGAGCAGAGCAATGGGGCGTGGGAGGTGAAGGTTTTATTCCTGGTCTGGTCGCTGATCTCCTGTGTGACCTTGAGGAAGTTCCACTGCAGTAGCTCTCATCCTATACTTTTTGTATCCTGGCTACAAAGATTTAAAGTGCTTTTCGGGGCAAGGATTGTTTCTGCATGCTTATGAAGTAGCTCACCAGCCCTGATCCTGGTTGGGACCTTAAAGCTCTTTTGTAACATTCCTAAACCAAGAAGGTTTACTGACAGGAAGAAATAGCTTCTACTGACAAGAGAAATAAGTTCTAATATAGACATTGAAATGAAGGAACAAACAGAAGAACAGCAAAGCCTGTCAGTTACCGTAAGTGGTCATGTTACTTTGACACAAGTTACACAATTTTCACAGTCTCTGCACAAGCAATTCAGCTGGTAATCAGACGTTGCATATAAAAAAGCCTCAACAGCAACAACCAAACTCACACACAAACCCCCAAACAAAACCACTCACTTTTTCTGGTAAACAACTTTTTTTTTTAAATATTTGCTTTTTGTAACTGTAGCGGTGAAATAAATATATTGGTCAGTGCCACAAAAAAAATCTAACCAAATATTGGCAAATATTAATTAATCAGACAGCTCTGTCACACACAGCAGCTGTAATTGGGATAGAGGAGGTTAAAGTTCTCAGAAGACTATTATTTTATCAGGTTTCTCAGGGTAGCTTAGGGAAGTTATTAGGGATTCTCCTTAAGGGGAAATTATACTCTAAATTTTTTTTGTGCAATGGTCTGAAACAAATCTCTTAACAGAAAAGAGGTCTCAGTCCCCATTCAATGTTGGAGATCATTTCGATAGAAGCTGGAAAGTCAGTTCTATGCTGTATATGTCTCTAAACAGAGCTTTTAATGCTTGGATCTTGCAACTGCTTGCATAGGCAAAAATTAGTAGGGATCTGCACCAGTTGCAAGACTGGGACCTCAGGGAAAGGTTAGTAGCCAAGCCTGCTGAAACAGACTTGAAGATACCACCGTCTAACAGCCATGCAGCCAGAAAACATCTGTATTTTCAACTGAGCATCTAAAGCTAGTTGTCTGCCTTTCCAGAAACAGCCCCTAATCCTATTTATGACCCTGTGACTGACAGGCATCTGCATTCCAGACAAAGTACAGAAGAGTTCTCAATTACAGGAAATATGTAGAAAGTTGCAGCAGGTTATTTGCTCATTAGACTTCGCCCTCAGTGACTGTGGGAGTGCACGGTATGTTGGTAAACCCTCCTGCTGCTGATCATTTGTCTGTCATAATGTGATCAGCCATTCATTCACAATGGAAAGCTAATGCCTCAGGAGAATCCAAAGGCTGGAGTTCAGCTTGGTTTCTTATGAAGATAAAAGGGGCAAAGCTAATTCTGAACGGATGTCATTTGTGTATCCATGTGGCTGTGTCTGCTTTTATCTTTTTTTAAAACCTGTACAAAGCTGCAGCCCTCCTTAGTGTATAAAGATTTTAGTGTCAATGAGTTGCATGATAAAGGGTAGCAGGAGTTTCTTGTCTCTCTTGATGTCTTCTTCTGCGGGGTCTTCCAAAGAATCAGTTGTTGGAGCCCACCAGGCTCTGTTCTCAGCAACCACCCAGCAATACCCAGTTCTAACATGGTGCTTCATAATTGTACACCATCCTGTTCCCACTTTACAGGTGAGGAACTGAGACACAGGGTGAAACATGACTGGGTCAAGGTCATCCTTCCTGTCACTGCTGTATTAGAAATTTAGTCTCCTATTTCCTAGTTTGATGGAAGGTCTCATGACTGCTGCTTTTCACCCATTGGAGGCATGAGCTAGAAGTGGTAATTTTACCTGTTTCCACTATGATTTCTAGAAAGAATGAATGAAATTTTGTTTCCTGTGCTGGCTTATTTCCTTAGTGATTACAAAGTACTGTATAGTTCTTGTGTGAAGATTCTGTGGACATGGATGGGATATAGAAGATAAGAGAATGAGCTAGGACCTCTGTATGACTGCAGAGGTCTTCAGAGAGAAAACACAGAGTTTATGCAAGTTAAATTTCTTCTCTGGGATGAAAGAGTGAGTGAGAATGAGACAAAAAAGGAATGGACTGAAGAACTGGCTGCATGTAAACAGGTCTGAGTACTATACTGATGTGAATATTATATTTCAAATGTGGTAATCTAGAATTTCAAAGTGGATTAATGTGTCTACAATATCAGATGAGAGTCTGCTCTGATTGTTTGATAATACAGCATACATGGAAGTTAATACGAAATATTTCTAATCCATAATAGGTAGACAAGTACTGGAGTAACGGATAGCTCATGTATGGGAGCCATGGATATTTCTTGGAATAAAGAACAGAGAAGTACGGCATGCATTCATAGATAGAATAAATTCCAAATAGTTATAGCCAATGATGTGATTCTCCATGTGCATACATGTTTCACAGTTCAGTGGTGTTCTCAGTCCAAGCTAACTGCTCATCATAAAACCTCACATGCCAAGCATCTGAGTTAACTCCAGGAAAGACATGCCATGACTGTGTGCTCACTTCAGACATGAAAGACCATGGAGAGGCACAGCAGAAATGAGATATGAGTATTTTTGCCTAAATAATGTGTCCCTTTCTTTGCCCCCCCTCCCAGCATCCACTGCTCTTAAATTCTCTGGGTACCTTGACAAAATTTGACTCAAACAATATTTTCTAACTAGCTGGTCAGTGTGTCCTTAGGCAAACCTTAAACCCACTGCAGGGTTAGGCAAGAGAGGAAATAGCGGATCCTGACATCTCCTACAGATGCAATGCCCAGAACAAACAAACAAAGATTAATTAGAAGAAGAAAAAAATAAAACAAACCAAACATCTGGAACTTCTTGAAAGTATTTGTCACATCTGGACTTTGGCATGTGAGAAGGAGAGGCTATCAGCACCATAGGCCACTGTAGATGAAACTGTTACTTTACTGGCTAATTCAAGTGTCTTTAACATTATCCCTGCTTCTGGAGACATCTACCATCAGGACAGACATCTGAACATTTGTGCTAAATGTTTGTCAATAGGGCCAGCATCTGTGAATAGTTTTCTGATATGAATACATCTGTGTTTTTTGTTTCAGTGGTATCCTACAACAAGTGTTGTAGGATATGAGTACATCTGTGTTTTTTGTTTCAGTGATATCTACAACAAGTGTCATAATTCACTATAATAGTGTGGAAATATTTTGTTGCTTTCTTCCACCTTGACTCTTTGTAATGTAACACATCAGGCTTTTATGTTTATGGGGTGCCTTCTACTCTGGTTTTTAGTTTGGATTCTGAAGCCTAAAGTGCTATTAATGAACATTGACTGACTTATCATTTAGACAATGAAAATACTAGCTCCTTTTTGGTGTGGCTAAAGAGAAAAATGCAATAATTCAAATAGCTCTGATTAAGCACCCAATATTCATGACAATGGAATACAGAGAAGTCCTTTGGAATCTGCTTTAGGGGTAGCATTTTTCATTAAAAACACTAAATCTGGCATCCTTGCACAGATCAAGGTGTACCTCATCTTGCAAGAAGCATCAGTATTCTCTCTGGCTGTGTGTGTACAAGCAAGACCTAAAGAGCAGAGAGGAACATCAGGTACACTAAGATGAACCCTGTGGCCACATGAATGCCCTGTATGCTTGCAGCCTGTCTGTGTGTTCCTGCGATGCTGTACCTAGTTGGGAATCAACACCCTATGAAGCTGTATTTGGCTCATTTGGGATGTAGCATTACATGTATTTCAAAAGTGGTCTCAGGGTGTTCTGGGGCTACACTTTTAGGTTTAATGACTTAGATAGGTAATCTGATCGTGGTAAATTAGATGTGCTTTTAATAATACCGTAGGAACATGCACATTAAAACTTCTCATGGAGTACAGATGCTTCTCAATGTTGAGTTAAAGCTGTTCAATGTGACATTAAATCTAAGCTGTATGAAATAATATTTTTTTTCTCTTGACCTGAACATAACAGTGCTTCAGATAACTATATATAGTCAGTGGAAAAAATTCATTGCCTATAACTAACATTATTTACAAAATGCTCTAAATAGGGCTATTTTCCATTGCCAAAGATAGACTATTTAATTGAGTTGGAAAGCCAAAAGCCCTACAGAACTCCCCTTATCATCTCTGAAGCTTGGATATCAGAAGAGAGTAACTGTTATGGCAGTACTTTGTACTCTTTTCTTGGCTTGCAACTTGACTCATTCTTCACTGAAGCCAAGGAGAGTCTTTCCACTGACTTCCATGTTACCTGGAACTGTCCCAGTGATCCAAGACATGCATACTTGGTTGTTTCTTTTCAGACTTAAATATTTATATTTACTACCAAGAGGCAGAACATACAGAATATTAAGCAGGGCACTGAAAATCCTTTATAGAATATCTTCACGTTAAGAGTAAAGCATGTATAGATGCTTATGACCTCTGTTATTTTTGGAATGGTTTTGGCAGTTCTGTGCACGGTAAGAAGGAGCTGAACGCTCACTCTGTGTTCTGAATAAAGAAATCTGACCACAACAATGTTACAGGGGAGTCATTCCAATTGCACTGTAATATCTACCAAATCAGTGTCATGGCTCTGAAACAGAGGTATTCAAACCCAATAATTATGTATGATTACTGTCATGATTGTTTTATAAGTCCCCTGGGGAATGGGGAAAGGGAATCAAACTGAAGTGCTGAAAGTTAGAGTATGCGAAGTCAGAACACATCTTCTGTTCTGATAATCGTGTACATGCTGAGAAGACAGAAACATGGTCTTCTGAGGTGTGGCAAGTGGGTCAGTCCTTGCATTCAGACCTAGCTCCCTGCCCTGTTTGGCAAGGGTACGACTGTCTCTTTCCTATAAAATGCTAGCCATGTCTAAAGAGAAATAAATAAATAAATAAATAAATAAAATCAAAGTGAATTCCTAGCCCACTTGCAATAAATAATAAGCTTCCACAGATTTCCATCTTAAAAGACAGCATAAATCATTATATCTCATATTCGAAAATTTTTCTTAACATACAGCTAGATAATGCTAAGATAAAAGAGCAGAAATAAAATACATGCATATTATTAACTAACTTGAAAGAAAAATTCATTTTGCACTTCTCCATTTAAGATAAAGGTATAATACATGTGAAAGTAAGAAAATTATTAGTTATTGCCCATCCATTCTGAAAAGACTTCTTCTACTCATCAGGTTACTGTAGAATTCCTCACAACTTAAAGAATTCATTTATAATTTCACTTGTATGAATCAACATATGAAGCACTTCTGTAGAAGCTGCAACTCAAATAGCAAAATGAGGGATCTAATCCTACAAAATCTCCAGACATCATTTTAAACCTGCGAACAGTGTCACCATAAACTGGTTTTGCACTGTGTAGAGCTGAACACATGTGTAAGTCTTCATATAAGTGGATCCTGAGCCTCTTGGCACAGATGACTCCTTTTTTTTCCACTTATGTTCTTGAAATTATACATCAACACTGAATTCTATAGAATACATGACCCTGACCCCATGTCCGTTTAGGTAACAACAAAGACATTCTAGCAATTTTTTTAATTTTTTTAATCTCAAGTGCATTTCATCATTTATACATAGCATATAAAATGCTTGAGTCACTCTGAGACTGGACTGTTTTGTCAACTAAGACCTGACAGCAGGGAAGCTAGTGCCAAGCTGGCAGCCAGAATCCAGGCTTCAGCTGGACTTGAATTTTTCTAATTGCCTGTACTGCTGGTAGCTGACAAACAAGGACATAACCAGCAGTGTATAAGCTGCATGCCATTCATTAATTTCCTCTCATGAGCCAGTGTGTCCCCAGAGACTCTCCTCTTCAATGAGATCATTGCCCTGTAAGGAATGGATTTAAAATGCAACTATCTCGGAACTTTGATGTATGCCCTTGAAGAAAAGTTCTTTCTTATGGAATGCTACAGACCAATGTTTCTTGTCTCTCAGCCTCTTCACTCCTCCCATCAATCAGATACAGAATACAACTGGAGAAACTCCTTGCAAGGAACTGTTGTTTTCCACTAGGTGCTTTTTCC
The DNA here is from genome assembly GCA_026283785.1 of Coracopsis vasa. NCBI lineage: Eukaryota > Metazoa > Chordata > Aves > Psittaciformes > Psittacidae > Coracopsis > Coracopsis vasa. Next base: position 40,196 of record JANHGB010020818.1, read on the forward strand.
CAGGAATGCACACAGGAAAAAAAATGTACAGTGGTAGACCTGCGCTCTGATTTCATAGATGGGGAGGCGGGTGGTGGTCTGTGAGCAGCCCTGCAGTTCTAAGAGCAGGATTTTCCCTTTGGTCTTTGCATCTTGGCTGAGCTCTTGCTAAACCACTTGGCTAGTATATAAGAACCTAATCCATGACGTCCTGCCGTGCAGCAGGCAGCCTGAAGTTTCTTCTCTACAGAGCTTTGAATTACTAAGTTTGTTAGAACAAGTGGCTAAGTCAGAATGGACACTGCCTTATCTAACTGATTGCATTTGGAATGGCTTCATGCTTCACAGTGCTTTACAGATGTGTTTTTAGAGAGTTTAAGCAAAAGACAGCTACCAGAGGATAAGCTGTTTCTGAAGACATTTGGCTCTTGCAGCTAATTCATATGCCAAAGAAAACTCTGTGTTCCAATTCTGTGAGAACCACTGGAAACATTTCTCCTGCTGTTGTCTGCTCCACTCTGCTTTCTCAAGCAAGTGCCTATTGTCTTTACTAGACAGGAAATCTCAATCTCTTCTATAGCCTCTCTTTTTTCCTCCATCAGGGCTGCTTTTTTTGCTTCCTCATTTTTCCTTTTGCAAATATAACAGGTTTGTGCTGCAAACTACTTTATCTTCTTCCTTATCATGTTGCTTTTCAGCCAATAGTCTTTCAGAAACCTTTTTTACTTCTGAAAATAATGTGAAGAGGTAATTTCATATAATCTAAAATAACCACCAGACAATTGTATGCTAAATAGCATTTTCATTTTCTGTAGAGCATTGCCTAACACAACCCTGGCTGCAGGAAGCCGCACACTAGGCATCAATATATATGTGTGGTATAAGCATCTAATGTGGGATATGTTAGCATTTGATACTGCAAAAGATGAATGTTCAAACATCAGTACAGTAAAAAGAGTTATATGCTTAACCAAATTCTTATGTCTACATATATTCAAGGGAGCACAAATCCAGCTTTTGAACAATTAAACCAAACCTTGTAGAAAGCTATAAAGTGACCTGTATGTATCAAAGCATAGTTGTATCATGGAATAGTCTATTCTGCCTTCATGTCTAGAGGGACACACACTCTGAGTTGCTTCATGTTAAAGCAATGAAGAAAAAATATTTAAAATCTTTTTCTTTCCGGATAATAAATCTTTTGGTAACTAATTTTTTAGGAGTATGTCTCTGGAAAGTACAGCCTGGCTCAGAAAGCAAAAGGGTTCAAACTCGCTGAAGTTCCTTAGCCCTGTTTATCTACTACGTCACCCAGAGATATTTAAAATAATCACTGGAACATTTCCTGTCTAATTTTCTTATCCCTGTATGGTAAATTCTTCCCACCTGTGTTAATGCCTTACAAGGAACCTTTGTTTTAATGGCAGGGTATAAAGAAGTCCCCTTAAGAGATTGCCTTTGAATTTCTATTATTAAGCAGTCTTGAGGCGATAAACCTAACCCTATTAACTGATTGCAGAATACATGAAGTCTTACCCTATTAGTAATGTTTGAACTGTGTAAATTGCCATGTGTTCAATGTCTGTCACCCCACCCCACTGTCTTCAGAGTTGTTCCTGGGAGCAGGATTCAGCCCACAGATCCCTTTTAATCTTACTCCACCACACATTGCCTTCAGAGTTATGCTTCAGAATGAACAAAGTATAAGAAAAAACAGATGCAGGCTCAGATATTCATTAAGAATCCAATTTTAAGTTACATATGGCAAGTTTCCATGACATGTAAATAACGTGTAATCAATCATGACACACTCTAAAAAAGCTGCAAAGCACACAGCTATACAAATTGTGAAGTGGGAACTACTGGCACAAAGCATAGGAAACTGGAGTGTAGTAATCATCCTCACTGAGATGACTGTGAAATAATGCAAACTAGTGGTGTAAATAAGAGCAGAATGGGTCTCACAACATTTCAGGGCATTTCAGTTAGTGGGGAAAAACACACCACATTTCCTGAGACATACTGTAGCAAATAAAACTTGCAAAGCAATTCCTCTGGTGCTAAGATGTTTGAGAAGGTCATAGCTTCTTATGTCTGGAGGCAATCAAAGATGAGTAATTTATGGGTTCTGTGCAAGTCAGAGTTATTGCTTATACAGAGTTTTATTTGGTGATAGAGATTTAATGAAGTTTTACAAAGTAAAATATCTCCAATAGGCTCTAATGTCAATTTCAGATTTGTGGAAACCTGAGAAGAGTATAGAGTAAAATCAGTGATGGGAGGAAAGTTACGGCATTGGGAAAACTGCTATGATTAGTTTCTAATCATAGGGAAAAAATGCACACCAAAAATAAATAGTGTTTCAGTTCTGTCAATTTTTAACTATTTACATTATTTAATATCAGCAAATAAATCCCATCAGCAACCCAATAGCTGCATCCCTGTGGCCGTATGTAACACTCACTTCAGAGCAAGTCTCAGTTGAAATTTGTTGCCTATTCATATCATGTAACTGCAGAAATACACTACTAACTGTCCTGAAGTAGTGTTTCCATCCAGCATGCTTGAAAGGAAACCTCAAATATGTTGTTAATATGTCTTTGCAGTACACAAAGGGCTGGACACACTGTACGGCTCCAATTGTCCTATGTAGCCGTGCTGTGATTGGGCAGCAAGGGTAAGAGGGAGCCCTCTTTTGAAACCTTCTGATACTCCTTCAGTGTCTTCTGCTTTAAAGTCTTCTTCCCATCTAGGTCATTGTAAGAATAAGTGCTAACACTTGAAATGCTTATCAGTCATGAAAGTCACTGGACCTGGTAGATAAAGAAAATGTTATTTCTCTGATAAAGTGCAGAAAATTGAAGCAGAGCACAGGTATGTGTAAGATTACTTTTCCAATGGTAAGCTGACAAAGATACCTGTGCCCTATCATTGGGGTGTTTCTGCTTTCCCTTCAAAAATATTGACACATGTTGGCTGCATCTCTGTGATTCAGTTATAGAGAAGAGGGGAGTTGTAAACCAGAAACTGAGGTTACTTTCACTTTGAACAGTCCAAAGTGCTTTGAATTGGACGGGCCCTGTTATGGGTATCACACTGAATACAATAGAAATATTGAACTGAATACATAAGCAATGTTTGTTGCATCAATTTTTAGACCAATTTTTATTTTTATTTTTATTTTTGGACTCCTAGAATATATCTTAACACTGCTAAGTGATCAGAGTAACTCACCAGTGAGAGAAGTGACCATGACTGTACCACATTCCTTTTGTGATGAAGCTGTAACAAGCACTCTGTTAAGGCATCTCCTTCCTGAGTAACTTTTTGTGTCACTAAACACAGTCCTGCAGACTTTTATACACATGCTTAATTGTTTGTACAGGAATACACAGACTTAAGTCAACAGGAGTACTCATATGCTTAGAGTTAAGGACATGCTTAAATATTTCCGGGACTGGGGCCTGCCTTCTCCCAGTGGAGAATTATGCTCTTACACAGGCTTTTCCCCCAGTGTGCTTGTATAAATCTGGCCCTTTAAGTTTTACAGAGCCGAACTGCTCCAGTCTTACTGTAGCCATTTTGCAACTGCTGACTGCTGGGTGCCTGTTCTGCCTCCTATCTGGTTAGTACCTGTTACTTTTTTCCTCAGTCCTTTCCTTCTTATTCCCGCATCTCACGCATGTGATTGAAAAAGGTTCATCCAGTGGTAAGTCTGACTTTTCTTTTGTGTTTGATTATGGTGAAAATGCTGTAGCACATCATTTGCTAGAATTAAAGGAATGTTCGTTGCCTTGAAAAATTGTCTCTATTCTTTAGCCAGTACTGAAGAGCAGGGTCTGTTCCAGCAAGCAGCACTTTGCCAGATTACATTGATTGAGCAATCTTCCATAGGCTCTTTCCCTTGCAATTTTAAGGGATGTTTTTGTTTTTCTCTCTAGCTCAGGCAGCTCAGTGTTTCACTGTAAATACTTAAAACAGGTGTAAGACAGGTACCCTTTCTATTGTGTAAGTAAACTTCATTTTGTTGTATTCTTGGATTTGAAAATAAAAGGCAGAGGTAACAGCTGAAGTTGATAAGAGGCACGATAACTAAAAGATAAGCTACATTTCAAACACATGTCAATGGATGCCATTCTCAGATGTCTATCATACATTGATTCACCAGATAGTATCAGTAAGTGTTTCCACCCTTGATATATATCATGTCTGCTAAAAATCTGGATGTCACTCAATGCTTTAGAGCTAGTTAGTGAAAAGTAATATGGAATAATACTGAGATAATAAGGACACTGGAATAATAATGATATTAGAATAATAATTTTGGAATAAGAAAGAATAGTATTTGCAAAGCTACTAAATTTGGAAACCCGATTTCCATAACAAATCAGAAGTTTTAATAGAAAAACTGATAGGCTTATCTACAAATTAATGTCTGATAAAGCAGCAAAGGATCTACATAATTTTCTTGTATGAATGTGGTTAATCTGCAGGAAATTCATCAGTAAGCTCAGCAAACTGCCCTTCTCTTCTGGCATGCCAACACCTTATCCTAGTGTGAGTATATGAGTAATAACTACTACGTCATAAAGCAGTCAGTCTTTATGCTGCAAGATGATAGGCTTTTTCTTGTGACTCTCTCAAGCTTTGCAAAGGATTTTGGAAGTGCTGATAAGACTGTAAGATAAAAAACTGTAGAAGTTGTCATTGTTTTGCATTTGTCATGTATTGTAGCTTGAAATGAAATTTTAAGAGCTGTAATAGTGGGGAACACTGAGCTGACCGGAAGAAGAGTGGAGAGAGGCAGACAGCATCAGTGAGTGTGTCCTGTGCTGTTACAGAATATGATGGTTGGGAAGTGAAAAGAGTTTTTTCAGTTCCTGAGCTTGCAGTTTCCTGCATCTTGTGACCTGTGGTTCTTCTGTGGTGCTTTGAGTGTTACCAATGCTCACTCTCAAGCAGAGGTGCCACCGATAGATGAATAATTAACTCCTTGGAACAGCCCAGCCATAGCAACATCTTGCCTGCATTGCATCAGTTGTACTTCTGAACTGAAGTGCACGAGTTCTATGAAGTTAGTCTGAATCATAGTATGTTTGAAGTCTATGCTCTGCACTGAGTCAGCCACTGCAGTCGTAGCAATCCTAAACCTCAGGGCCAGGTTGTCCTCATAGCAATTGAAGTGGTCAGGCTGAATGCTGTGGCAGAACTGCAGTGTTCATCCCTACAAGGCTCAAAATGCCCATGGGTTTAGACTGCTTCAAACACCATCAGTAATGGAAGCTGCTTTCTCAGCATCCTGCCTTTGGTGCAGGTGCCATAGAAAGATTTTTCCATGGACTTGCAGCCCAAATGTTGCCTTTACAGGCAGTAGAAAGCATTATCTGGTACAGAAGAGATGCCTGTTTCCAAGTGCATGCAAATGTGTTTTGATGTTCTGCCTTCCTACTCCTTGGCTTGTGCTATGGGAACAACATCAATATAGTGGGAAATCCTTTTAAAACGTCTAATATTTCATTGTTACTTTGAAGACTGCTACACTGGCCTGTGGAACAGATCTGTGTTGCCATCTCAGAGGAATGCAACCGTGCCTTTCTCCACACGGAGCTGCCCTGGCTGAGGGCCTGGCACAGCCTATTTCTGATAAAGCAGACGGTATCTTTCCATCCAACCACCTTTCATTCAACCACTGAAGAAAAGTTTGTTCTGCCTTGCTGTACAGCTGTTATTTTACAGCTCTGTGTTCCCAGATGAAGGAATCAGTTATATTTTTAACTCGCAAAATGTCTTTCACATTAGCGCTTTCCCATTTGATCTGTGTGGGTGGCCTTCAGCTTCTTGGCCTCAACTATTCCTTAACCTTAGTCAATCTTCTTGCTAGTTTATCCTGTTCCCTGCCCAGACCAGAAATGGTTGATTGTCTTGTACCCAATTCGCCATCTGCATTGTAAACTGCACATTTTTATCTGAGTATACTGGCATTTTGTCCCCACTGCCAAATGTCCAAAGAAATTGCCTCTTTCTCCTTTGCTCTCTTCTGCCCTCCCTCTCTCTCTCCCTCCCTCTCTCTCTTTTTCCTCTCTTTGAAGCTGTTTGCCCTGGGATTCCCGTCTCCTACGTGCACTGTCTCATGACCCCTTTCATTTTCAGTCAGGGTTGACAGCTTTAACTTTATTTTCGGAGCTCACACTTGTGCTAAAAACACCTGGGATTTCCTCTTCACAAAACATCTCAAGTCAAAATGCTGGTCTTGTGCTTCTCAGTCCGTGCCACTTTCTTTTATTTAGCTGGGATTTGTGGGCAAACTATACTAGGGACAAGGCTTCCAGACCATGGGAGGTTTCTGGAATTGCAGAGCGCAGTATGTCTGTAAAAAAAAAACTGAACAAAACAATCACAACCATCTCATAGTCAGTCTAGCACCAAGGGTAAAAGGGAATCAATAAGTAAATAAATGTATATTTACTTGCCGCGAACTCTTATATCTTTCATTATTTTAAGGGAAAACTAATTTCTCTATAGGCTATACCCATGTTTTCTGAGCACTTGACTCGCACGGTACCGAAAATCTTTCTCAATTAGCCCAATCCCATTTCTTCTCATACATGGTTGCTAGTTGTTAATCTGGTGATGCACGTCAGGCTGGAAGACAAAGTAAGTGGTGTGCAAATAAGGTTCTGATACTGACAAAAAAAGTAATATAATCTCTTTTTGTCCCTTTTTTAAAGAAGTCTTTGATGAAATCCATCACTCCCTGGGACAGGGATGCCCAGCCTGCATCATACAAGCTGTTTCCAGCTGGCCAAATAGTTCATCTCATAGTCTGGTTTTGTTCACTTTTCTTTGGAGTCCCTCACATATAGGTGAAAGACTAATAGATTAAGCTGGATAACAAATTAGGAAGGAAAGAAACAGAAATCTGGTTTACCCTAAGTAGCACAAATAGCTCAACTTTCATTTAGAACTGGTCAGCATTTTTTAGAGATTCAGCTGTTTCTTGTATCCCAGATGGTAACTTTTTCTTTAACTATATGGCATATAACCTCATAGACTTCCCTGTACTAGTTGTGACAGTTGCCCAACCTCTCCAAGGCAGCCAGGAAACACAGACACTTCCATCCAGAACCAGAAATTAACTGTAGAGGGAAGACAGATGTGAAAGCAAGTGTTATTGCTATCTTAACAACAGTTTACTAGCTTCAGTGACAGCTATTAGTCCTTTTCTTTTAACACCTCTGAATCTCCACAGTGAAAGATGCTCGTCTATCCTGACAACAAGGATGACATTAAACAACATTTAAGTCAAAAGTGTAGGAAGGAGCTACACAGGAAGATGCAGAAAGGAAACAGCCCAAGTACTTCCATTATCACATCCACTGTGTTTCCAGCTGTTTCCACAGTTACACACTGAACAACTTTTTCCCCTGCACATTTCCAGTTATCTTTGCATGTAACTCGTATTCCTTTCCTCCCCAGCTCCCCATCCAGGTGACTGCATTCATATACAAGTCTATTTGAATGACTTTTTCCAGTAATAATTTGTGAAGCACTGCTGAATGCTTTACTGTACTCTAGATATTACTTTATCTGATAATTTTGATGATTTAAAAAAAATATCTATTTGGCGTGTTCTTTTCTTTATCCTATAAACCCACGGCATTTTATTTATCATGGTTCAATTATTAAGCACATAATTCAGGACCCACTGGAATTTTTTGAGCTTTTTAAGAATTTCCATGGACCTTGAATCAGTTGGTTCTTAAATGTTTACAGATTACCTGTTGTGCTTCTTCTTTTATTTTTTTTCCCTAGGAATTTCAAGCAAAATTTATGGGATGGGAATTGTTTGGTTCATTCATATTTATGTTCCATTTGCTTTTTTAGTGAAACACTATTATTTCCAGTAATAAAATCACTAAGGTATCTTATTGTTACCCTGGTCCATAAAAACATTTGACCATACACTTAATTTTAAGCACTCTGTTAATCTCACCAACTTCAAGATAACTATTTTCTTTAAAATTAGGCATATGCTTACGGGGTATTTTTGATCAAGACCTGTGCAAGCAGGTTGAGTGAACTAAATCCACTTAAATGCAGCCCAAGCTATGGAACTGGCTCTCAGAAAACCCTGACTGTGTTTTTTTTTTGAATAATGAACCTATAAACTGCTCTCACAGAGATTATTAGAGATGCACTAAATGTTTTAAGCACAAAACTTTGCCTGACAGCAAAATCTCACCTCAAGACGTTATATTTTACTTTCATGGAAAGGGAAGGGATTTTTTAAGGCAGTAATCCTTGTAAAATTCATCAGATCAATGAACCCTATGAGTAAAACCAAAAACAGATAGAAGATGATTATTGTTGTTATCAAAGGCCAGCTGATCCTTTTTTCTTAAGATTACAAAATTTGGGATTTTTTTTTCTTATCTTCTGTTTCTCCTACTGTTGTCTCTTGTTAAACTTCACTTTTAGTCTTCCAGTGAATGTCTTGGTATCAGCTTTTTTGTTATTTGCCGTATTCACACCTCCTGAGCTGTATTTCTTCACTTATGGAAGCCTGCACTGTTTCCACTGAGTAGGTCATTGCTTGAGGCAATGAAATATTTAGTAAACACTTCATGGAATAATGAATGACCTTAGGGCTGACAGAAGTGGACACTTCAGATTATGTTTAAGGATTTTAAAATCTTCGGCATTTATGAAGGTTCTATGGAAAAGCAGATGAAAATAAAAATCTCAAAGAAGTTTTCCAGGCCCACAGATCCAACATTTATGTCCTAGTTTGCAGATGTAGTTATTACTGAAGGCTGGTAAAGGCTACAAAATTCAGGATGTGATGCTTATCCAGAATGAATAATTTCAGTTTATTTTAGGTTATAGCTCTGGAGTGTTTCTAATGTAGTAAGTTGTGTTAATGGTACTGAATGTTTGCTTACCGAAAAGTGCTTAGGAAAGCCAAAATGTGAAGTTCCCGGCAAATTAAAAAGAGGATTAAATTAAAAAGACTTCTTTTTCAGCAGGACTTGTTTCTTAGTTGTTTAAAACAGTTCTGGATCTGAAGAAAAGCATCTTCACTGATCTTGTAGTGTGCGCATGCTATCTTAAATTTCTAGTGTTTCTTGTGTTGACAGTAGTTACAAAATTCAGAATTTAATTCTGAATGCCATTACCTGCAAATCTATCTTTTACTTCTTTCTCATAATTTCTTCAAGCAAAACATGGTCCAATGAAGTTACATCTGAAGCAAGAAGTAAAGTTAATTCTGAATGCCATGTATGGTGATTCTCAAGGGAGGCCATTTAGCTGGTGCCATGGAAGTCCCTGGGTTTACCTTGTGAGTTGCATTAAATCAGTCTGAAATCTGAAAACAATATCCCTCTATGCAGGGCAGACATAGTTTAAAGCTGCTACAGCATTGAAGTGTAAGACCCCTGTAATCTATTACTAAATAACTTAATTGGTATTCATCATGTAGCTATATAGGCATCATCTATGCTGTATAAAGAAATTGAGAATCTGATTAAGTTCAGAGCTCACCACCTGCTTTAAAATGTCACAGACATAATTCTAAGCATTAATGTATCAATAAAATCTGGGACTAATCCTGCTAAAGATAGACATTAAACCTGTGTGAGATCAGAATAACATATCTATTAGTTGCATTTGTTGTGATTCCCCTTAAAACTATATGAATTACTTAAACACTTTCAACTATTCAGATTAGCTTTTTCTGTACATTCTCGATGCAAGTGAAAATAAGAGTAAATATTACTTAGAAAACTACACTGACTTTTGCTTTCTTCTTTAGTCTTTCACTAAAGATGTGAACCAAATCATTGCAGGATTGCCTTGATATTTCTTAAACTTCATTTATAAAATGGCAGTGTGGATCCTTCTTTTCAAAGATTCCATGGGAAGAGGTGTAGGAACTGTCCCAGGATCAGCCTGTGAGATGATGAAATTGACCTCAGGTTCTCCTTGCCTAGCTGTTGTGAATGGGTAAGTGTGTTGTGCAGCTATGTTGTTATTGCTCTCCATTTTCATGCCACTGGCACCCCCTAGTCTCCATGCCATTTAGAAAAACAGAAGGAGCCACAGGGACAGCTGAAACACTCTCCTTAATCCAGGTGTGGTACTCCAGTGCTCTTCTTTTCCACTCACATATAAACGCTCCCTGCAGCAGGATCTACTACTGAAGTTGGAAGACTTCACCACATATTTTCATAGTGAACCACCAACATGGTAAGAAGAAACATGAAGGGAAAATAGACTACTGAATAACTCCACCAAAGGAGAACTTTTCTCCTTCTGTTTAACTTCTGTTCTCCAGAATTCTCATATCCCTCTGAGAAAACTGCATACAGCAGGCCTTTCTCAGGAACCCATATCTTCAATTGGTTTGGAAAAACCCCAACAGAAAAAAAAACATGGGAGTTTGAGACAAAACTGTTCCCATGGGAACTCCCCTTTGCATAACTGTTGTTATTTGATTATGGTGAGAGAAGGTTTTTTTTTCACCTTTACCCCAGCCTAGGACAAGTACCATGTCCTGACGTCAAGTCTCAGGAATCCAAGACAGCCAAAATTATTGACCAAGGGGATATGTGCCCCTGAGTCAGATCCTAAGGTCAGAAAAATCATGGTGGCTATACAGACTATTTTATGTGTTTAAGGGGTCTAACTTTCAATGAACAAATGTAATAATTTTTTGACCTACCCATCCCATTTTCTTCTACCCTTCAGCTCTCCAGCTGGCCAGTTTCTACCTCCTCAAAACTTCAAACATAGGTCTTTGTGATACCATGGTAGGGACAATGCGACTGTGGCAGCTGAGCTCTCGTTCTCTGCAGAACAGAAAAAGCTCCTTCCTGGAAGTATTTTCCTCAGGACAGGTCATGCTCTGACCTGTGATTTGGCTCATATTCTGGGGTTATGGTGTATGCTCTGTCAGCAGTGTAGAAATGAGGAAATTTCTATCTTCTGAACTTAAAGGGAATCACATTTAGTAGATTTGTGCAATAACAAAGATTTAAAAAATTGCACTCCATATGAGTAGCAGGCTGTGTCACATATGAATCTGACTCAAGGTATTTGTAATAACTTGACAAAAGCTGTCATTCAATATTTTAAAACATGTTTAATCTCTGAGCCTGAGAAGCAGATTCTGTTACTTTCACATGTTTGGATTAACTATCTACTGTACAAATGTGGACTTGAAACTTTTGCCTTGCCCAGCAACTTTAGAGACATATTTCTGCTCTATTATCCACACAGACTGCACACCGCAAACATCTACAAGCAATAAACTGAGGTGGTTATTATATAAAACACTATCTGTGAAACAAAACCATGATTTGTATTCAAATTCCCTTCTCAGACACTGAGAACATAAATCGGAATCAACAGAAGTTTTTTACAGTGCTGGAAAAGGTATTTTACTGCATACTTCCATTTACAGTTGTTTGGGGTTTTTTTTCTTTTGTAAATTGCTGCTAAATATATGTGTGCTGGTCATATCAGGCAGTCCAAAACTCATTTTAAAAGCTAAATCCCTGGAACTAGACAAAGTAATGAGCAATTTTCATGACGCTAATGTTAAAATCTTGGCTTGTTTCGTGTGGTGAATAATGCTTTCAATTTAGGCTCCCCCTTATTCATTAAATTGGATTTAATACCTTCTGGCCAAATTCTGCCCTAACTTAACAGGTTCATAGTCCAAAGCGCTGACAACAGAAGCTGCAGAGGGCTAACTGAGAGCAAGACTTCATCTGTGCTCAGTGAGCATAGTTAATTCCTAATCAACACAGTGGGATTGACCCCAATTAATAGAGGTTCATTTTCCTTTTGAATTTCAGATGATCTCATGGTATTTTATTAATCCTTATCAGAGCAGGAAAGAGCCTTTCATCCAGGGTTACAGTTGAACAATCTCTCTCCCTTGCTTTCATAAGTCTCTGCAAGATGTTTGCCAGCCAAAACCTAAGACTCTGGGTGTTTTTTTCAGCATTTTCTCTCATCTTCCATGGAAATATTTTTGCTTAGAGAAATGGAGCATTCTACCTTCTTCCTTAACATCCTCCTCTGGACAGATTAGTGTTTTCTGTCAAATGGTCTCAATGTAATTTACAAATGATGAAGCTGGTTTATCAATGATGCTCTGTTCTCCCTGGGACACACGTAAATACTAACGACATGCTGTGTTTGAAAAAAGGAGACAACTGACATCCAGCAGTCGCAGCACTGATTTACAGAAGGTCCATCCAGATTCACATAAGGCACACTTCTGGGCAGGTGATCTGTGAAACTGTGATCTGTGAAACTGTCCTGTCAATGGTTTACTTGGCATCTCAACCATTGGACATGCAAGAAGCAACCCTTAACTATGCAGTCCTTTATCATGCAACCTGCAGCTCAAGACTGAAAGCAGAGCAGATTTGTGAAGGTGAATATAAATATGGCTTAAGGCTGCCTCAATATCTTTTTTCTCCTTGGCCGCTGTGTTCATAGCTACTTCTCAAGTATGATTTAGAGCAGCCTGGTCATGATCTCACCTAATTGTGTGGCTAACGGCTCCAAAATAGGATCTTGTGATCAAAATGTCCGGAAGCATGAGGTCATGACATCAAAAGGCCAGTTCCGTAGTGAAAGTATGGCTTTCAGGTGCCGCTGGCTTCAAAGCTCAGCAGTAAAACAGCAGAGAAATCTATATTTGGGGACCTTCATGGAAAGCATTACCATTTGCTGTTCATCAGAGGTACCAAAACAGCTAGTGAGTAAAAAACCATAAATAAAATTATCCAGATTGTGAATATAATAAGTTTCAGGTAAAAGTAATTTTTTTTGCCATAGAATTTAGTTGAATAATTAGATTAGGAATGTCATTGCTGAGTTCTGAAATAACCTGCAGAGAACTCCACAGACTTACAGTGGTACTGAATGGCTGACTTTCCCAGGAAATTTTTTGTTATCATTATATTGCTTGACTTTTTTACACCACATCTGTGCTTGCTTCGTCATTCTGCCATCTGCTGTAACAAAATACAGGCAAAGCGTTTTAGAAAACAACCCCTTCACAGTTTAAAAAGCTCCAACCCAGAGCACAGACTTTTACTACACACAAGCTGTAGTGCCTGTTATCCTCTTCTACTCCTCCTTTTTCTGCTCCTCCTCCTCCTTCCTCACCACCCCCCAACATTCATGATGAATTACATACGCGAGTATGAAGTGTGGAGAACACAGAATCCCATTGATTTTGCCACAATGTTTCTATTAAATGAAAAGAGTGGTTATGCGCTTTACTTCATTGTACAAATGCATTTTCTGAAAGGTCAGAAGCAACAGGTCATTATCATTAAATTTTTAATTTTGGAACTCCCAATCAGACTTGTTTCCTGTTTGGTATTGTCTGCAGATACACAATGTATAGCCAAGCAAAAGACTCGGATTGCTAAAGCATCGAAATAACAGAGTATGAGCAGAGTGGTTTTGAGCACATGCTCTGTACAGTCCAGTCAAAGTTTCTTCCTGGTGCAGCCGCACAAATCTCTTGGTAGCAGTAAACTCGCTGCACAGACTTCATTCCTGAACACATGTTCAAAGGTGATAAAATAAATGCAGATGGTTTCCCAAAACCTCAGTGGAGCTTTTTTTACTGTTACTAAATGGACTGTAAAAAAACTAAGGAAAAAATGGAGAAAATACAGTTTGACACAGACAGGCAATTTCAGAATAGCATTCGGTTGTTTGGGAGAAAGCTAAACAAAATGTGTGTTTATAATGATCTGTTGGCAAAACAATATTGACAGAGCGTCTGAGCTGCCTAATGGGAGTGGGGTTTAGAATAATTAAATCAAACTAGCATTGCTAGATGAATATTTTGCTTAATTACTTAACACACATACAAAAAGGTTAGATACGGACTTTGAATTCATTGTGCCATGACTGAAGTTGACAATAAAACCATCCCCGGTTACTGTGAAAACAGAATTAGGCCTTAACAAATTTATTACAGGCTTTGTTTACAAAATTGTTACAAAATTATACAGCATCTTATGCGTACACAGGATTTACAAGAACGTGTCACTGATGTGTGTGATTGCTGTGCTCTCTGGTTGAGATCTGCAGGTTTTTCTTTGCTCAGGACCTGATCCAGCTTCAGCTGGAGAAGGTGAGAATTTTTCCATTGACTTTAGTGAAAGCTGGATCAGATCCAGAGGGTAACACTTCCGTTCATTGTTATACTGGGGTGGGAAAGAGGCAGCCGATCTAATAACCTTATGCACCATGCTTCTTTCTCATTTAATGTGTTTCAGATGACACGCACTGTAGTTATTCTGATACGTTTTTGCTGGCCACTTGTAAAATACTTGGTGCATTGGTAAAGTTAAGAGTCAAAGACCAGTTTCTGTTACCGGATTTACAGTGGGAAATAACAAATTGTTTTCCTTGAACCCATAAAGAATGAACATCTCTTCCCTTTCAATGAGCAGAAATAAAGGCATTAGGATCAACTCTGATGTTGTTTACATTACTATAAACCTACGTTTTCTCTCCTGTCTTCAATAGAATTTCTCTGGATTTACAGTGATGTAAAAAAGTGTGCCATCCACACTGTAGGAACAAAGTAGTTTCTGATTAATGGGATTTAACTGAACTAAGTTAGTCTTCTTGCTTCCTCTTCTCATATGGAGAACGACCTATCTGGAATTGAAGCACGGAGATCTCTAAAGTTAATGATCTATGGCAATATCTGCTTTCAATTACTCACAGCATCTGAAAATTATCTTTATTTGAGAATTCATGGCATAAAAATAGGCTTTTAACTTGCAAAAAATTTCAGTGGGACAGGACTCTCAAAAATATGCTTGTTCCCTAAGCAGAAAAATTTAGTTGAAAACTTCAACTTTCCTACCAGTAAAACTAACAAAAGCTCTGTTGAGTTTTTTTTTATTGTTATTTTGTAATGTTTGCCAAGGAAGGAGAACACTGGAAAAATTCTAGTCCAATATATTAGATAATAAGTTCCTTGTTACAATGCATTCTCTCCTTTTAACGATTGCCTTCTTATTGAACCTCTGAAGTTATTTTAGCTTGAAGCAAAGTTGGGATTTAGTACTGCGGGGTGATGATATTTCCTGTGAGGTAAATGCACTGGCATCCTGTTGAAAATTGAGATGGTTCTCAAAACATTTGTTTATGGCCTCCCCTGCAAAATTATACCTACAAGCTCCAACCTGGCTTTCAGAGGCACTGCTATTCCAGTGCTTGACCTCATGAGCAGCCTGTCCGGCTCTCTGGTGGTTTTACAGTGTGCAACGCTCTCTGTAAAGGATTTGAGGAGACCACACAATTGGCTGCCTCTGATGACCTGTCACAGATTCGAAGTTGATTCTCCAGTAGTGATAGCTGTATGAACAAAGGCATCCCGCCACCTTGGTTTTGAACGCTCTGATCTCATTGTCATTTGTGATGCTGAACACGCTACAAGAGTGAAAGCTGTAGTGTAAAAACCTAAGACCACTGCAGCTGTAATACTTTTTTGAATGGCTGGCATTTTTCAGCCCTGTGTGCTAAGATCTAGCTAGACACAGGTAACGTATGCAGTCCAATCTTAATTCTGTTGATAGCCATGACAAGACTCTTGCTTATTTTTATGAGAGTGGGATCCCATCCAGGGCATTATACAGCTTATGTATAATAGGCCATCTCTTCAAGTACTGCAGTTATTGCTGGCCCAAGTGGACCTATATGACAATACTAGGAAGAGTTTGAGGTATATATGCTAGTGCTTAGCCTGTTCTAAGTAACAACTCATCTGTATAATTGAAGAACATTATAACTATGGGCTACCTGGATTTTAGTCACGATAATGATGAAAAAGACGTATTATTTCACATCCCTATGAAAGGTACCAGGTCTGTTGAGCAATTCTACATCTTTTTCTCTCTGCAAATAATGGAGAATGGATTGCTAAGGAGAACAACTTTGTACGGGTCTATGGCTTTGATATTCATGCCAGGATATTATCTCTTTCTTTACTACAGTTTGCAAGCCAAGGGCTCTTTTAAGGTTAAGACACCACCAGATTTGTTTCTATTTTAAAAACGGGACTGATATCTTAACTATATCTGAGCCTGGTACAGTTTGGGGCAGAAAGCCTGTGATCATACAGCTGAGCTTTGAT
>JANHGB010020820.1:0-13601 GCA_026283785.1 Coracopsis vasa
ACCCCCCCAGGTAATCACTGCTTTCACCGTTAGACTTAAAAGATTTGAAAAACTGTTGTGTGCAGCATTTTTGCATAGATGACAGAAATTTATGATACTTATTCATGCACTCAGTCCCTTATGATACTGAAGACTGATAGCTAGGTTTTCAGAAAATGACCCCTGTTATTGCTGCGACATCCCTAAATAACACAGTCAGTGCTTCTTCATTGCTTCTCCATTCTCTAGTCTGTCATGGGAATTCTCTTCTGAATACATTCTGCTTTCTGAATTTTCACAGAAATCCATAGTCATATGAATGTGTATGAGCATTTTGTGAACCCTCAGAATACACTCGCATGAATACTGAATGGCTTTTAGGAATCTTGGGAATTCCATAGATGCAGAGTTTAAAAATTCATGCCTTTTTGCAAGTATCTGCCATATAGTCACAGCTGATGTCTGCAGGGGAGCTTGACCTGGATCCCTTTTGCCCATAAAAAGGAATGTATCACACATAGGTCTCTGGAGATTATGCATCTCAGTCTGGGAAAGCAAACAAACTGATTTTAATGCTCAGTGCTAAAGAAAGACAATTTTTTTTAAGAACTTGAGCATTTGTTTCACCCTGATGGTGAAGGATGCACCAGGAATCTCTGTACACAGATGGCTTTCTAGATTCATGTTAAAATGATCAAAAGAGTAAAACACCAGCAGCATTATTTTGAATGCAAGAAAAATCCCTTGAGTTTTGGGTAGGAATATTATTAGCTATCACATGGCTAAATAAAATACACATTTTGGAAATCAGGTAACCCTTTTTATATTTTTTCTCTCACCAAGACTTCGGACAGGGGATGTAGAAGTTTATCTGGAGATTCTTAAAACTGCTGCAAAAGCTAAACTGATTTTAAAACTGAGGTATCATTTTTTAGCAGTCAGAGACCAGATTTACAAAATCTGTATGTTATGTTCATGGTAGATTGCCTTTCTATGTGGAGACATCAGTATGGTTATTAGCTCATTTAACGTTTTCTAACCACATATGAATCGCTTGCCTTTATTATGAATGTTAAAAAAATACTCTTTTAAAAATATATTTTAAAAATACAATATTTTTTTCATTTTCTAATTCTCTGGGTTTTATTTTACTATTTAAAAATGCTGTGTTTACTTATAGCCAGGATGTGAGCGACTGGTTCTTTCATTTATGCCACTGAAAAGTCTTTATAGATGGATAAAAATAATGAAATCACTACTCTGAGAAGTTGATAACTGACAAAGGTGGTTATGCAAGCACAGATGGCCCAGCTCAGAAGTTGGAGCAAGAAGTTATTGTGATGAGATCATACTTCTCCTCCAGGAATAGGTGAATGCCTTGGAGCAGGGCATCTGATTCAAAACAGGTGGCAAGTGGAGGGGAAAGAGCATGAAGCAAAGAGGGAAAGCAGGTGAAACTGTAGAAAATAGAGGTGAAAGATGATGGTGCAGATTGAGTTTTGTAGGTGTCATGAGAATAGGATTAGGAGCTGTGGAAGGGTAGACGCATGCTTTTGTCTGAAGAGTCTGGCAGATATGGGTCAGCTCTTTTTCCTCAGCAAGACCAGTGAAAAGGAGGAGGAATAACATAAGAAAGTCAGGAAGCAAAGGGTTAAAACTCCTAGTGTGTGCTACTAAATGTCACTGTAGCAGCTGCTGGGATTGCAGAAAGAAATGGGCACCTGGGTACCTGCAGTCCAGGAGTTAACAGATGAGCATGAAGGTTTATGTGATGGCAGCTTTAAGGCATGGCAGCAGCATGCACCTGGGCAAAAGCAGGGATAAAAGGGCAGTGAAAAAGCAGGTAGTGAGAAAAATACAAATTGGTGAGGCATTATGTGCTGAAACTAGGTGAAAAAAAAATCTAGGATGATGTTGTACAGCCCTACTGCCCTTGAAATCAATAGCTTAACTTTTATTCACTTCAGCAGTGCAAAGATCTTGTACCTCACACTAATGAGGAAATACATGAGTGTGATAGCCTGGACATGTTTCCAGATGCATTCAGGAATGCCTTTGAATTGGGCTGAGGACTAGCACTACTCTATTGCTGGATATTGAACATTGTTGTAGGTGCTACTGGGATCCTCCAATGAGCTGTTTCCCTAGCTGTCTTCATCACCTAGTGATGTCCTTCGACTCTCTGGTTCTGTGATTGTGGCAATGTTTGGGGCTTCAATTTCTTCTCTGCCTCAGGGATTATAAATCCACTTCTTTCTCTGAAGAAAGTACCCTGACAGTCAGTTGGCAGACTTCATTCTTTCAGCTGTTCCACTTTTTTGGGGGATAGTTAGTATTTTGTGAGTCAGTGAGAGTGAGCAAGCTCATAAGAATGACTGTAGCCTAAAGGCTAAGCCACTCAGCTGGAAATAGGGAACCTAGTTCAGGTCTCTGTTTCAATCAATATTTAATGAGAAGTACTTAAATATTAATTGGGGCAGAGGCCAGAACCCCGGTCTCCCGTCTATGACGTTACAGCCCTCGGCAAAGGCTGTTTCCAACCCTCAGAAAGAGTGTGGTCTTCAGCCTGGGTCTACTGTGGCTAGTGGTTTGACTGCTGAGCTTTTTGGAGGGAGGTAGTTCCAGGTTACCAAGTGAGGTAACTTTCTCCAACTATGTGTTGAGGAAAGACAGAAAGGTAAGCTCAGGAGAGCAATCACTGCTAAGAACCGTGTACTGCAGGAAACCCGTTCTAGTGGCCTGGCTGTAGTGACAAAGCTTGTTTAGAAACTCTCTTCAGTGATATTAGCTTGCTTTCCCTTGTGGTTTTTAAATGTTCTTCATGAACGGAATGGGGAACCTGTGATTGTGCTTTGACAATTATCCTAGACAGTGATTTAAATGGCTGCAGTGTTGACTGTGACAATGTATGCAGCATCCTCCCATGATCTTGCCTACTCCCTCGTGGTGGTGTCCTGTGCTTCCTAGTGGCCACATCAACAAACTTATCTCTGTCAGTCTACTGAAAAATGGATTTCTTTTGGCATTTACGCTGATTAAATAAAGTCTGCATTATAAATATATTTACCTTCTAATTAATATTATGCTGGTACTTGCAACAATGGCTTAATTTCTAGAGGAAGAATGAGTAAGAAAATACAATTAAGTATTCAGTGTGACCATTGGTAATGGTGTCTTCACCTTAATGTACTTTCATGCAAGCTCTGCTTTCTGAAAAGAAACTGTAGGACTGTGATGCCAGAGCAGCTCATGGAGATGACTGAGGGGGTCAGAGCTTCCTGAGAAACAAAATGCAGCCAAAGCATGATAGAGACATGGCAGAACTGTTCCTCTCGTGAGGAGAGGGCTCTCATCACAATTTAGGGTAGTATTAGCATAGTCAGTCTAACTGACTCTATTTGTTTGGGAGCTTCCTTCAACTGGGTAGAACCAGCTCTAAATTTGGCTTAGAAAACAAATTTGTTACTTTGCCAGATGGAAGGTGTTTTTCTCTTCTCTCTCCTGTTTTTAGAAAAGCTTGCTGAAGGGAGATTTTGCAGCTTGCTGGTGCTTGGCCATCCTCATAATTTTTTTTCTCTGCTTTGCTGACGGTGCTAACGAGAAGGATTTTTTTTGTCCTGAGAGGCTGAAAAGTTTGCTAAAAATGTATTGTTTCCTTCTGCTTTCCAGAAAAAAGTTCAGATTGACCTTATTCCTGAGTATCATATAGTAGCATAATGTTCAGATTTCTTCACTAAAAGAGTTGTCGAGCACTGGAACAGGCTGCTCAGGGAAGCGGTTGGGTCACCATCCCTGGAGGTGTTTAAAAGATGTGTAGATGTGGTTCTTAGGGGCATGTTTTAGCGATGGACATGGCAGTGCTAGATTTACAGTTGGACTTAATGACCTTAAAGGCCTTTTTCAACCTTAATAATTGTATGATTCTATGGGAAATTTTATTATATGTTGCTGACATGGCTTCAAATCAAACTGCAGTAGATACTTGTGACTTATCTGGATCTCTTTAAAAACATGATAACAGTTTCTGTAAGCAGTCAGGTGTTAACACTTTCCCTGTGAAGGCACTTACTTATCTGTGCTTTATCTAGACTAGAGAGAGCTGCAGGACCTCCAGGGACTTTAGGCTGAACAGGGTGCAGAGTGGCCCTGTCTTTGCTCTGAATTCCTGTCCTTTTGACACAATATCTGGAAAATCTGGAGTGCATGCTTGTAAGTAAAGGTTACCAGTGGTCATCATTGGATTAACTGCAAGTGGTGCCCTTCGCTATCACTGCAGGATGTGCTTTAACCCTTGTTTATTTTCTGACACACATGCTTTCATTCATACTGAGTTCATATAAGTCTCACTATTTCTTTTTACAAGAGCCTACATCTTCTCACTTTAGACTGATGTGAACCAAGCTGTAATTCCTGGAAAAGAATTCCATTGCAGAATATCTCCTAACAGGCAATGAAGGTAGTGTGCAGGTGCGTTTGTGACTGTTGTCACCACAGACTGTGATGGGGGAAAATATAGCAGCAGACCACACTGAAGCGTAAAGCCTGACTTTGCAGCACAAGGCAGCCTGGAAGGTACAGAACTGTGGAGGTTGTCATCAATGGGCTTTTGCTGACGAAACTTTTTTTTTACCAATTTTGATGTAGTTTTTACAGTGGTTTCGTGAGTGCGTTATTTTGTAGTTAGATTCTTATGTTCGTAAAGTGGATTTCTCTGCCCTATGCATTTTTCCCTGTTCAGAGAACTTCTGAAAAGAAACAGAATTACTTTCTTTATGTCTCGGAGACAGAAAAATAAAGCAAGCTATGACTTGTAATCCTACCAAGTCTCTCCTCTTGCTGTGAAAGGGATAAGTATACTAGTAGCCTGATACTGTCTGTCTGTCAAAGAAAGAGCTTTGAGTATAAGCAGCAAGATCTGTCCAGCGTAGACTGCTTCTGAGTACTGTTATTAGCAGATAAAGGTTTAACTATAAATCTGCCATTCAATCTCATCTACTCTTCTCGTTATGATCAAACACTTTCTTGTGGTTCTTGTCTCCTGCATTGGCCAACAAGCCACTGGCTTGTGCAGGTGAAACAAAAGGGTGGCCGTGGTATGATTCACCCTTTTACTTCCTGTAATACGGTTTATAATTCTAAATTCTATAATCCTGTAATTGCTTATAAAATGATTGTGTTTCCAAGCTCATACTCCTCATAAGCACCAACTGTAATAGAACAGGAAAGTCAACAGTGAAGCATAAATATGTTTTGTTGTGGCACTGTTTTCCCAAGGTAATCTTCAGCACCTTGTTCTGCTGTTCTGGCTCTCAAATATACTTACAAGCTACAAAAAGCAGCTTTGATTAGCTGTGTTTCCTGTTAATGAGACTGTTCCAGTGACTTAGGATGTGAACTTGTGATCTGACACATTTATGACACCATTTTCTTTGTCAAGATTCATGCATTGAGCTCTGCTGTGAATGAGAGAGTGAAACAATGGACAGTAGGGAGGTCAAAAAAAGGCCAGGTGGGATAATGGAGGTTAACTAAGGGACTGTTGCATAAATACAGAGTGCCTTATTATAAGCATGTCCTTAGTGACATGGTTTAGTGATGGACTTGGCAGTCCTAGGCTAAAGGTTGGACTTGAGGATCTTAAAGGTCTTTTCCAACCTAGTTCATTCTGTGATTTTATGAAAGGGTCTTTTGCAGGGCCTCAAATAGAAAATAAAACAGGGTGTACTTTCAGCTGCACTTCATAATCTCTGGGCAGTAATTAATCAAATCAGGATTTGGCAGTCCTTGTTGTTACATAAGATCTGTGAAATAATAACCCCTTATTTGTACTGAGGTAATGTTTCAAATGCCTTTATGTACCCCCCTGTGCAAAGTATTGAGTGGGAACATGCTGAGAGGATAGCTGTGGAGGCCAGAAATATACCTGGGTTTAAAGAAGAGTGAGGCAAATTTCATGGAGGATGGGGCCATCGGTACTGCTTATACCTGAAGATCCAGACCCAGCACCCAGCTCAGAAAGTTTCTCAACCCCTGATGGAGGGGGCTGGGAGGGAATGCCAGGGAAAGCATCATCGTATAACATCCCTGTTTCTCAGGTGTCACACATCTGTGAGTGGCCACTTGGATGCTGGGTTAAATGCTCTCTGAACTTCAGAAAATATTAGTTTATTGCAGCCTCTACTTTCAAAAAATGCATAACTTTGCTGACTAGTTTGTGTTTCTAGATGAGGATGTCCTCATAAGAACTGCTTGTGCTGACTCACTCTTTTCAGTATTAATTTGCTGGTTAAGAATAACTTGGGCTTTTGTCTATTCAAGTGGTGTGGAGTAAGATGGGTTTTGGCAGTGCTGGGATTAGCTGTGTTGCCAATTTTTAAAGAATCCTTGCAATGTGATCTGGACTCTCAGGAGCAAGAACTTAGGAGCTATGTTGACTTGTACCTTGTGACTTCATTCATTTGCCTGGGATTAAGTAGGAAAGGAAGTATGCCCTTGCTGCCAGCCTTTCTGAAGTGGGAATCCAAAAGCTTAAGCTCTCTTCTAGATAAAGATATAATAAGGAGAAGAGGAAATTTTTGCTGAAACTCCTCACTGCCTGAGTGCATAAGCAAATAGAGTGTAACTTTCATGTGCCACTGATAAAGAATATTAGACAAAGAATTTAAGTAAGTTTGTTGTTCCCATTCCAATTAATTCCCTTAAAAATAAAAAAAAAATGATACCTTAAGCAGTTTCCAATTTAAAAAAGAGAAAGAAAAAGAGCTAGAACCTTCTCTGAGGGACTGATGCTGTTCCTCCCAGTCTTTTGGTGTTAGAATGTGCCTGGCAATTGTTGAATGTTTTATGCCTTCAGAACTATTGGGGTTACAGAACAGTAATCTTGTTGTATTCCCAGTCGTCAGTACACAAGTAGTACAGTTGTGTTTCTCTTCTTCTGGGCGTCCCTGTGTGTGCTGTAGCTCTGCCTGACTTTACCTTCTGTTGCTGACTTTCTCCTATTCTCTGCATATGGATGCATCACTGCCCAATTTCCTAACCTGCTCCCTCCTGAACTTTTGACATTGTTCATGATTAAGCAGTGCAAAACTGATGGCACTGAGAAATCATTGATTCAGAGATGAGACTCACCAAACAACTGAAAAACCTAATGATCTCTTCTGGTGCTGTGATTAGTACTTTCATCCTGAGAGGAGCTCATGCATGCTGATCACATGTGGACAGCAATTACCAGCCAAGTTACTCGAGCTTCCACATTTACTCCATTTGTTAAAAACCACATTTATTTTCAGTATATTTTTTTTTTGGCCTGTAGTCAGTACTGATTTATTTGTAAAGGTTTCTGCTAGGATTTACTAAGTAATTTAGGGAAATGGGATTTACCTTTTCCTAGGGATATGTCTTGGACACCAGGATGCAGAGCAATACTGGTTACCTGACCCCAGATGTGGATGATTTGTCAAGTGCAATCAGTGAGACTGTGTGTGATGCTTCTAATACATGCCTTTGGATAGTTAAGAACTAGTAAAAATTTCCATGGAAAAAAACCCCACCAAACAAATAAAAGAAACTACATAGAAGCAAGACCTGTGAAACCCTGAAAAACAAGAGAAAAGCAAGTATCTTTTTCGTTTATGATTTTGTGGTCTATAAGTTGGCATGGTCTCATTTGAATTCATTCAGCCTACATCTCGCAAAACTGAAGTCTGCTCTTTGTGGCAATGTAGTGCCATTCTTAAGTATGGTCTTATGTGGAGTAGGTTCTCCTGTTCAACTCTCCCTTCTGCCTCAAAACCTCAAACTCATTACCAGTTTGGCACTGGTATGAAATCATTAATAAGTTCTTGGCTCCCATCATCTGTGCTAATTGTGCTTTCTACAACAAACTCTGTTCTCAAGGGGAAAAGTGTAAGAGGAAGTTGACAGGAGGGTGAACAGCAAGAAACACAGATATGCTGCTACTTTCTCTCTCTTTGCCCTTATTACAGTATATGAAAGAAGCTGGTTATTTTTAGTTATTCTCAACAGTCAGTGCAAGTCAGCATCCAGGAGGAGGGCAGCAAGTCAGGCAGAGGTCAGACAGTGTTATCACCCTTTCATTGTGATGGTCAAATCCACTTTTAAGCTTCAGGATTGAGAGAAATGCACTTTTGCTGGCAAATGTTTTAGATGTGTACGTGCAGATGCTCATACATAATTGGAGCTTGTCTGCTTCTGTGATGCTATTGTTCAAAAAATCCATCAGAAAGGTAGGACTAAATATGAATGCAATTTTTGTCTTTACTGCTCATTGCGTCTGCCTGTGTAGCCTTTCCTCTCCTTCTCAAGCACAGTATTTTGGATCTTTCAGCCAAATACGCCTTGAAGGTATCATCATAGATACATAATTTTTCACTTCAGTGAAATGGTCAGGGTGTCTGTTCTGATACTGGCTGTGAACAATGTGAAGAATGGCTGTAGCATTATAGTGTCAGCTTCAGAGTGGTAGAGGTCAAAGATGGGCCATTTCCCATTAGTCCTGCATACCTAGTCATAAAAATTGGATGCGAAGGTAATACTGTTTGCAAATGCAATGCTGTAGATTTTGGCAAATGATACAGGATAGTTTGCATCTGTTGCTCATATTCCCTCCTGCCTTATTTTCTCAAACGAAGTGGAAATACAATGGCAGCAAGAAGATACAAGATTCTCAATCTGTGCTTAGTAGCTGTGTGAATAAAATGTCAAGGGTGAAATTCTGGTCAATGCGGAGAAAGTGATTCTTTCCTAAACAGCTTCTCTCAACTGGTATTCATATGCAGTGACTGTCTGCCCCTCTCAAATGAGACATGCAGAGATGTCAAATCAGATGAGAAAAGCATGGAAGAAAAAGTAAAAAAATCTAAAGAATAGGTATAGACAGGTGTTGGTTGTGAAGTAATTAGGAATATATTAAGGAGAGAAAATGAGTATTCTGGCTTATATCAAGTCAGGGCAAGGTTTTATAAATTCACTCTGCCTTGGCTTGCTCAAAAAATCTGAGAAGAAAAGGATGGCCTCGGGTTTTTTTGGTCAAAGACTTCAGACACAATGAGGAAGAAGGACTAAATCTGCAGACCCCTTTGCAAGATGTCAGAAAAGAAATTCCAATTCACAAAGACATCTAAGCATGTGCTAAGGCACATGGAAGATAAGGAGGTAATTGGTGACAGCCAACATGGCTTCACTATGGGCAAATCATGCCTGACCAATTTGGTGGCCTTCTACAGTGGGGGAGAAGCTTGAGAGAAGCTGTTTAGGAAAGAATCACTTTATCCACATTGACCAGAATTTTGCCCTTGGCATTTTATTCACATAGCCACTAAGCACAGATTGAGAATCTTGTATCTTCTTGCTGCCGTTGTATTTCCACTTCGTTTGAGAAAATGAGGCAGAAGAGAATATGAGCAACAGATGCAAACTATCCTGTATCATTTGCCAAAATCTACAGCATTGCATTTGCAAACAGTATTACCTTCTGCATTGGGGGATAAGGGAAGATCAACTGATGTAACTTACCTGAACTTGTGCAAAGCATTTAACACTGTCCCGCATGGCATCCTTATCTCTAAATTGGAGAGACATGGATGTGACGGATGGACCACCCGGTGGATAAAGAACTGGCTGGATGGTTACACTTTAAGATTTGGGGTCAGCAGCTCAATGTCCAAGTGGAAACTGGTAATGAGTGGTGTCTTCATCAGAATATTTTTGTTTTGGAGGCTAGGAGGTACAGCTGGTTTTTATACAACTTGATTTGCTCATGCTCTGTAAATGGCAGTGGTGATTTGAAGTCAGTCGTTTCACAGCTCTGATTTCATGTGGTAGATTTTTGCATTGTTTTATGTTTTTATCCATTGCAAGTACTTTTTAAAAGCCAGTTATGAGTTTTCCATTACTACTTTTCTTGTCCTCTAAAGTTTTCCATTACCACTTTTCTTGTCCTCTAAAGGTTAAGAACGACTTTTCCTCCTAACCTGACTAAGGAATTTCTTCTCACTGAATTTGTTATGAGATGGAATTAGACCAGAACCATAACTCTGTTTTAAAATAAATCACTTTATAGGCTAATGAAATTGAAACTTAAATTGCTGATAGAGTTTAAAAATACTACTACATTGTTAGTCCACTTGCAATATTAATGTCTTCAAGGGAAGAAATGACAGTGCGAATTAAAAAAAAAGAAAAAAGCCCTGTGTGGGTCTGGAAATGTAAAATAAGAAATGTACAACCCTACTGGTGTTTCTGTTTAAAAAATCCTCCTTCTTTTAGCATGTTATCAATAATAATAAACTTGTATGTTTGGCTCTAACACAGGGCAGCTCCACCACCTGCCTCCTGCTGAATTCAGGCAGTGAATTGCCTCGGTGAGGTAAGAACCAGGTTGCAGGAGTTTAATGAGTACTCTTACCTACAGTCTCACTACAGTAATCTGAAAGGCAAGGTGAACCAACTGCCAGCTCAGCTTTCACAATGTTTGTGTAGATTAATCATTCTTTAATACCTATTTGCTTTGGGGAACCATGTTTCGCTTTTCAGACCCAATAAATACATGTTACAAACTGAAACTCTGAATTTCCCCTAACACAGTCTACATTTTTTTGCTCTTAGCTGAACTCAGAAAAATCAGAGGTTGATTCTTTGCATAGGTAGAATAAGCAGTGCTAAAACCTCTGTAACTTTGTACCTTCAGGCAGACAGAACCACGATCATCTATTTTAAAGGCAGGATAGTTAGCAAAAATTTTGTTCTTCCAATAAAACTGGAAAACTCCTTGCTTCCAAAGATAGCAAATTTATTAGAGTTTATTTTCAGCCCTGTTGTCATTACAGTAAAAATCATGGCAATAACAAAGTGAGTTGGAGAGAGAATCTTTCTTTCCATCAAGAAGCACATGCAAAGGCTGGTTCATCACTGTGTTTTTCATATCATATTGCACTGACCTGTCCCTAGGGATTGTAACCAATCACAGGACATTAAAAGAAAATAGGCTGGTTTTCCCTTTATTACAAGCTGCTACTTAAGGAAATTTAGCCATGACTATTTCTTTAGCCACGACTATTTCTTTCCTGTCCACCAGTGCAACAAAATTCTGATATGAGCTATACCATCTTGCAATGTTTGAAATATCAAAGCTCATCTTATTACTGAGATCTAAAACCACAGCTAGTTTTTGTTACATGTATTTAAGCATTTTTGTTTAACAGAGATTTTTTTATGCTGGACTTCATAAGGAAGCTCCCACTCTTAGTAGTGCAGCCAGCTCTAAGCATCATTCCCATCCAAGGTCTGGAAGGTCAAGTTATTTTTAAAGCTAGTGCTACAGCTGAAACACAGTTCAAGCTCTATAATGGTGTCATTCAGTAATGTGGTAAAATGGATTGTGAAAACAAGAGTAAAGTAAAATAAACACGTCACTTCTTCCACTGAAGCACATAACTCTGGGACTATTGGGGTGCAGAGCCATATGCCTTCTGCTTTGGCTTTCTGCTTTCCATCTCCTGTCTGTAATCCATTAGAAACTTTCATTATTTCAGCTTGGTTGGGGTTAACTTCTAAACATGATTTATTGCTGCCTCTTCTCTTGAATACACAAACAGAACCTGTGCTTTCCACTATGCTGTTCTCCAGTTAGGTTCAGACTTTTTCTCTTGTGTGGTAATTTTCACTTCATAATGTAGGGTTTCATTGCACAGCCTTGATAACCTATTATTGTTCAACCAAGAGTGGGGAAAAATAATTTGGTCTGAGAGAGATCATATATGAATTAGATGTTTTGCTTTCAGTTGTTTTTCACTACTTTCATTGTAGAAAATAGCAACAAGCACTGAAGCACTAATTTGGCCCTTCAGTGAAGTGCACCTGTAATATGAAGTGTCTCTCTCTCTCCCACCTTCCCCCCACCATGATGCATCTTCTGCTGGTGCATGTGGTGGTACCCTGTCCTTGCAGTTGATTGGCAGAAAAGCAAGACCATGCAGTGCGTTTTAACACACCTCAGATTGAAAAGCTTCGCTGCAAAATAACAACATCATTTATTTAAAGAACTTGTTATGAAGATTAGATAAAGAGTAGAAAAATTCTTTTAATAGCAG
This sequence comes from Coracopsis vasa, assembly GCA_026283785.1. Lineage (NCBI taxonomy): Eukaryota > Metazoa > Chordata > Aves > Psittaciformes > Psittacidae > Coracopsis > Coracopsis vasa. The sequence continues at coordinate 12,090 of JANHGB010020820.1, forward strand.
AGATAGCGTATCCAAAGTGAAAATTTTTCTAATTTATATACTTCAGTTTTTACAAGAGGCTTCATACTTCCTTTAAAACAAATTATTTTTCCCATATTTTTCTCACACAGTCCAAGCCAAATCCTGCTACTTCTCTTAAATCCAGATTGAAGAGGTAGCTGTACTGGGAGGTTTAAAGTGATGATGGAGATGTCTTCAGGTGCATGCTGACCTCCGTTGTTCATGGCTGAGCTTTCAGAGGACACTGACTGCAATAAATATGGTCCTAGTGGAGGTTTCCTATGCTGCCAGGTGGCTGGCTGGCAGCTAGCAATAGCACTTCAGCTTATTTGAAGAGGATTTTTCTCCCAGAGGAGACGGATGGATTTCCTGTGGCTCCAGCATGGCTTTTCTGGGAGCGGATAATCAGGACAACAGTGGAGTTATGAGAGGACATGGATATGAGAGAACAACCAAAGCACTAATAGAGCATCTTCCCTGATTAAGATAATGGACATTAAGGGGTTGTATCTGGGCCTTGCACAAGTGCGCTTGTCTCTGGATTGATTGTTGATAGGCTTTTGTTTGTTTGCTAAAATCACTGCTCTGTAAAGTAAGTCGGATTGGTGTTTATGTTTTAAGAGCCTTTCCTTTTAATAAGGAAAAAAACCATTGAGACCAACCACCAGGTTGTGGTTTGTGGCATTTTTTTAGCAAGCAAAAGTCTCTTGCAGATTTCATTCTCTGTCATTTTGCAGGGAGATCTGCAGATATGTCTTCTCTTGTGTACTCAAACATCGTTATGTGCATCACCTCCAGAAAGAACTGTATTCATTTCTTACCTGTGCATTATTAACTTTCAGTATATTTTGTAGCCTTACACTTTTAATAATTTCATTCCTTACTCAGGCAAGACACATGCATTTTGACTATCCTCATTGTAAAAATAGCCTGAAGGCAAACCCAGGCATGTATTGCATCTTCAACTAAGTTAAGGTATCCCTTATGAGATTCAAAGAATGCAGTGGTTATACCCTCCAGCACTGTGCCATCACAGAGAAGTCACCATCCCTTAGCTTTGTGCACTTGCCCTGATTCGAGGACATTAAATCTCGTAGTTACCGTGAAGAAATGAATGCAAAATTTGCATTGGCATAAAGTTGTGCAATGCAGAGAACATTTCCAACCTTCCTATATTGCAAGAGTTAAGCCCTGGGAGGCTTTTTTTTTCTGTAAGGTACAGACAGCTGGCTACAGGAAGCATCTCACTTGGTGGCAGATCAGACTTTAGAAGCTCTGTTCCAGTCTGTGGCCTAATTTGACTTGCTCTTTTCAATTGCTTATGTGAGGGACAAGTTTCTGAGACCTTAAGTGTTGATTTGGGGTTTTTTTCCCCCCTTTTTTTCTCCCATCTCTTTATTTTTGTCTACAACTGGTCTCATATAGATATCAAGAGGCATCAAAGACCTGTTTGTCTGCATAGTGTGTTTATAGACCTTGGCTAAAGCTAGTCCCTAATGCCTCCATGTTGAC
>JANHGB010020820.1:14255-48752 GCA_026283785.1 Coracopsis vasa
CTAATGCCTCCATGTTGACATCAGCTTAGCTGTGTTTAGTATATATTTGTCTCATTGTTTGCAAATTGCTATTAAAAAATGCTCAGTGTTGCTGTTTAACCATTTGCATACTGGCATGCTAAGTCAAAAAGAAAAAAAACCCACCAAACAAACCCTAAACACAGACTCCACACTGCTCTCTTCCATTCAGTACAACTGAGCTAATTTTCTTGGCCTCAGTGTGCAACACTGCACTTGAAACCTCATTTGTGAGCTGTAGCTCTTAATGAAAATAGTGATAAAAACAATTCTTTTTTTCTGAAAAGGCTCAGCTGTGTTAGCCTGGGAAGTACCCAGTAGCTGCTGTTATTAAGACCTTTCTCCTTTGCTTTGGAACACGTAGAATCATTGAATAGTTAGGGTTGGAAAGGATGTTAAGATCATCTAGTTCCAACCCTCCTGCAATGGAAGGATGGAATAAATAAGCAGGAAGTAGGAAGCTTTTGTTTCTCCCTATGACCAAGGTATTTTTTTACCCTGTGTGTTTCATACGATTGTATAAACTCAAAAGTGCCCAAAACCAACCATGGGTTGCCTTCTGTGGGCAAGGTATTGACTCCCTGTAAATGCTGCCATGCGTGTTTTGACTGGGCACACTAATCATGCTCTAAACCATCCTCCTTTGTGGGCGAGATAAAGATGTATGTGCAGTTCAAGATAATCTTATCCAAAAAAACCCCAGCCTACAAAGAAACAAAATGAACCAAAGTAGGTGCCAGAAGAATGCCCATAGCTTATGTACATTCTGACTGAATGTTCTCTATTAAGTAAGTGGTCTCCAAAAAAAGGGAGCCCACAAATTAGCAGAAATGGTTACCTCTGTATGTGATTTCCTGTTAGGACTACTAACATTATAATGCTGATGTCTAGACTGTCCATAATCTTCCATTCCAGGGGAAACAAAGGAAAGTTTCTGCCTCATCCTCAGAACACTGTATTTCATAGCTCAGTCACTTTCTAATGTTATGGAAATTATAAAGATCATCTGGATAAGCGAGGACTAGTGATTTTTGTTGCTACATCAGTGGTGCTACCATCTGTTCAGCTCCCTGCCTACTTGCTGAGATAATTTAACCAGTCTGTTCCTATAGTGCACATTAATCTTATTCATATGAGACATAAAATACTAAGGAATTACATTCTGTTTGCAATCAGTCCTTTTTTTTTATCTTAACCAAGACATGTTTTACAATTTTTTTTCTTCTTTATATAAATGTGTGCATTGTTTTACCTACTAATCAGATTTTTGCACTGTGTTTTAACTGTGCTCTAATTTTTAAGGGATATTGTAAAAAAATCCCATGATTAGATTCATTTTCTCCTCCTAGTGGGGAAGTTGAGGCACAAAGGTCAGGATCCCAATTTTTAATAACTGTCTGCCCTCTTCCATTTGTTGGTTCCTCTGACACTTGGTCATCATCTTGTGAGATGATGGAGGAAGTTTGCGTTGCATCCTGCAGCTCAGAAATTCCCTGGATTCTCATATCCACAATGTTAACTGACATGTACTGTTTTCCCTACCCATGGTTCAAATACTGTAATCTTTTTTTCAGTGCTGTTGATATTCAAGACGTTTTAACAGTGTTATCATGGATCTATTGGGTTCTTTTTTATATCCTGCAAAAAGAAGACCCAGACTGTCAAGTAGCAGAAGTCTTTCACATCTATTTTTTGTGCTTAAAGACAGAGAATACCAGCAACATTCTGCATTTTCCCTGGTGGAGTATTTAAAGAACCTGCCATCCTCTTTGGCTTGCTATTAAATTATAGGGTTTACAACTGATTTTCTCTTTAAAGAAAGTTTTTTCACTTTTGGAAATCCCGTTTGCATCAACTCTTCTCTCCATTTCCTAGTTACTCTCAAAGTTGTGTACTGGTGCTAAGTCCAAGTTTCTAATTGAGATTCTAAGCAGGAAAAGTTGCATCATTTGTTTTTGTTCTCCCGTGAAAGCTCATATTAATGGAGACTGCCTTATATAAAGCAGTCCCCTTTCACCTTTGAAAACAAAGAAGAGTTCCTGTCTGAAACAAGTACTGTGGCATTTCAGTGTTTTCAAAGAGCTGTACTGAGCTTTATCCAGAGCCTTGGCTGTCCTTATCAGTGTAGTACACAATCAACACCAGCTTTAGTGTGATGAAATACATGGTGCAGTCAGAGGGAGCCCATCTCTGAGCTCTTTCCCTTTGCTGGGAGAAGAGGAGCCTTTGGTTTTTCCTCAGAGCCCAGCAGAGGGATAGTGCTTGACCTCAAAGCCACTGCAAGGAAATAACTGTGCCGTAGGCTGGTATATGTTTTGCAGTCTGCTGCTGTCTTACCTGTCGCTTCCACTCCTATGCTTGCCAGAAATGTGGTATCCTATTCAAAGCTCAACAGACTGACACTATTTTAAAGTTTCCTATCTGTATTCTTTCCCTGGTTACCCTGGATTTGGATCAGACTAGGGATTTCTGTAGAAGAGAAAGGGGCTGGTGCTAGAGCTTGTGGCACAGGGTATCTCTTACTGCAGTCTGTTATAGCTAAGTAAAATGTGTGAAGGTAGTTTTGTAGTAGGAAAAAAATAAGATTCAAGTGTGATTAGTCAAGCTCTGAGTAACCTTGACTTACTACCTTTCATTTCAAGCTAACATTCAGGGTCTTGTCAAACATAAAAGAAAGGACATGTTTTTTTTCCAGGTATTAGCTGGTAAGTGTTAAAATCCTCATGCTAACGTATTATCAGGGAACACCTGATGAGGCTGAGCTTGGCCGTGTAACAGGCAAGGATATTATGACTGACTTTCTCCATTGTATGTTTTTAATATAGGTTAATTAACACACAGTAGCTAATATATGTAAAAATATGCAGCTTCACCTAGGGGAGCCTGCACTGTGGAGACAAAAGTTTGTGTCCATGGTGGTTGCCCAGCCTCTTCTGTCAAGCTGAGAGCCAAGAATATCACAACTATTTTACTGACAGTTGGGTTTTCTTTTGATATGGTGAGGTTGTTTTTTTTTCTTTATTTGGTTTTTCCAATTAATATGAGAATGTGGTCATAAAATGAAAGGGAAATTGGGAGAAAATTTTCATTACAAAGGAAAAAACCCCAACTTTGATTGCCAGAAGGTATCCTCAGGTTTATGAAGCTTCAGGAGAAAATGGACCTGTCTGTCTCTCTGTCCGCAGCCCAGCTAGCACAGTGGCATAGACTGCTGCTGTTAGTTTCTATTTCTGATTTTTGTCATTCAGGTGTATTTTCTTCTTTTTTTTGTCAAATAACAGCTTAGAATGTTTGTCGTCACTGGGGTACTAATGCACTTTGTTGATGAAGTCTGGCAAATAAGCAGCTTGCAAGATTAGCAGTCTTGTTTTATGTTCTTGCCACTTTGAATTTAACTATTGTATCTCGCATTTGAATGTCTTGTTTAACCAAATGACAGATATTTGAGAGAAATTAGTATTTGCTGCAAGTTCAGGGCACTCATGCCTCTTGTTGATGAAATAGGGAATAAGAAGTAAGGGTTGGCAGGGCAGAAGAAACATTTTGTCAGTCTTCAATGGGGAGAAGAAGGACCACAAATGGTAGAGGAGAGAAAAAAATTAGTTGGTGGTGTTAGGCAGGTCAGGATGTTTTTATTACTGAGTTTAAAACAAGTCAGGGCAGGAAAAACTTCCAGTACAATGTTTGCATTTAATGAAAATGGTTGGAAAAGATTCACTGGGCTTTCTCTGTGTCACCCAAACACTTCTCCAAGGAAATGAGAAGAAAGAAAATGAAAGTCTGTTTGGAACAGGAATGTTTCATTTAGCTTGAAATCTGTGTCCTGTGTTAGGAAACTGGTATGACTACTGTTAAGTATGTTAAGTTAAGCTTACTGGGAAAAGCAGTTTCTAATTAAAACACCAACTTGCTCAGGGTCGAATAGCGGCCTGTTGGAATAGTGCTAAAGCAGCTCTGGTCCCTTAATGAGACTGACTGAGGAAAACTTTTACATTTTATGCTACATTCATTTATGAAAGCAAGCAAAAAAAGGCTGTACTAGGAGAAGCAGTTGTGATACTATAGTGCGCTAGGCTAATAACCAGAAGTACATCTGAATTCTGTCTAGATGCTCATGAAACTCAACTAACATGGTCACTGAGGGGCTCAGGAGTACATGGGAAAAACATTTAGGATTCAGAGGATGATGTCTTATCCTTTTGTTGCTATGTAGGAGCTGTCTCCAAAAGCTTCCTATTTAGTGATGATAGGTAGAAAGTTTCCAGCGGGAAAGTGATGTTTCATACTTTCTCAGGACCAAGGCCAGAAATGGCGTTTTAACTTAAACTTGAGGCTTTGAATTGCACATAGAAGGAAATCCATACTTTATGGAAATCCAGGAATTTTTACTTATTACCTCACACACAATTAGTATCTGATTCATAATGGAGTTGTTCTTTTCCTAAAGCAGCTCAGCTCTCTTCTCTGTGCTTGCTATAGCCATGCCACTCCTGCAACAGACACCAAAGTGCTGCATAGTAATGCCTGGTGTACTCTGGAACACCAAAATGAGTAACACTTAAGTTTCGTACATTCATCTCACATACTGGGGCAGTTTGACCACTTGATCACATGGAGCCTCCACAGATCAAGGCAAGATGAGGGCAAAGGACAGGCAGATGTGGTTGCAGGATTAGTTTTTTTCTGCTCATGGTTTCAGTCTTTGACAGGAGGTAATTGTACTCTGTATAAGCTGAAGAAAAATTACTCGTGGACAGAAACTACCATGTGATCAAAGGCAGAGGCTATTAAACAAGTGTGGAGTCTCTGACAGGAGTAGTAGTAGAGTCACTGCCAGAAGTAGTGATCACATCAGAAGTTCTGTTTGGAGGATTTTTCCCATTCTCACATTGTATTTGACAATGTCCTACATTACATTGCACAAAGTGTGGTGCAAGTGTGTAGGTGTGATGCATATCCCTTGTTCCATACATATATTTGTATGTAGGCACACAGGATCAGGAAGATGCAAAGTTGATTCTCTCTTTGAGGTGCTGGGTAAACTCAACCTTATTATAATAAGTAAGAGCCTAAGGAGCTGTTAGCAGCCTGGGTCATCGTCACTATAAACACTGGTAGCAATATTTCAAAGATACAAAAAAACCTGAGAGTGGTCTACAACTGTGTAGGTATGACATGGAATATATTGATCAGTTAATGAAGGGAAGTTCATAAATCTGATCTTACTCCTGTTGCTTACCTGAATTCTGACCTAGCTCAAGTGTGATGTTTTTCTTCCCTGAGGATGACAATTATTTTACTAGATTGATTATTCTGCTGCACTTTTTTGCAGTGTATAACTGAATTCAGTTGTGCTGTATCAAGGTATTGGGCATATGACAGAGTAAGAAGTGAAAAACTTGCATTTAAGTAGTTATTTGCTGAAACTGATATTGGATTTCATTAGCGATGATGTTACATCAAGGTCCTGGTTGAGTGCTTTGGAAACTCAGAGGAAATTTAAGAACACTGTAATAAGCTTGGAGCCGTTCCTTAATGTTTTGTTATATTTTACATTAAAAATCAGTTAGGCAAAAACCAGTGGAAGCATGAACTATTAGTCAGCAGTGGCTGGCTGGGAGTTTGGAAAGCAGAAGGAGCAATTAAGACTTTGGACTGCAGTCCTTTCCTGCCACAGAAGCTGCTTATCAGTCTAGCACTCACATGTTACACATGGGTGCTCTTGCACCCTAGGGGGCATTGCTGCCAAAGGCTGCGTGGGGAGGCTGTAATGCTGCCTGTATCATCCCTGGGCAGCTGAACCTGCCAGGGCTGGGCAGGGGGGACAGTCTGGCACCCCCATTTCACCCACCTGGATGCTCAAAGGCTTGAGTGAAGGTTGAGTTCAGAAATTGGAAACACTGATACTGAGATAGATAAGGCTTAGGGGAACATATACTTGAAATCAAATATTTTCCCCTCTGCTTGTCACATGGGTATGTTTTTCCAGTTTTCCATAAATCTGGAAAAAGAGTAGTTCTCCATTTGTCAAGGTCCTTGAGCACAGCTTCAGCAAGGACAAGGAAACTGATTCCCTGTCTTGCTGAACTTGGGACTTTGCAGCCCAGCTCTGAGAGCCGCCAGGTCCCTTTGCTCATGTATGCTTTAACAATCACTGAGATTGTTATTTGCCATGAGATACTGTTCTCCTCGTGCCACAAAGTGTTTATAGAAAATTATCTGTGCTTTAGTGAATATCATCTTTAGGTAACTAACAGGCTGGTTTAAGTTTTTTGTGAGTGTTCACCATTCAGTTATTTTTGCCCTATTTTACTAATAATTCAATCATCTGTTACAGCAGAAGGCTCCTGTTCTCAGACCCATCATGAGCTGGATGGAAGTCCAGTAAAAACAAATGATGAAAGGAAAATAGCAGTGGTTTTAAATGGGAATACAAGAAAATAAAAAAGAAAAAATAGATTTAAGCATCATTTTAATATGCAAAGCCAAACAATCCCATAGATTCACTGGTATTTTACTCCCTGAGAAAATGTGGCATTTGGTGGCATTTTTATTTTCTGTTTTGATGCATTGCAGGCAGTGAATAATATTCAGTGTTTATTCAATTTCCAAAACAATAATTTAATTCTAAGGTTGTGCTGCCATGAGCAAAATGCTTGAATAATCTCTGTGAGAGTTACAGCATTAATAGTCAGCCTGTGCCCTGTGTTCTTATGGCATGTATTACATTTGTGTTTCTGTTCTGTGTGCCAAGCAGCAAGAATCTTGTTTGCTCAGTCTTTTAAGGACAAAATAGAAAACTGTCAATGTAAAAATTGCTACCATTGACTGCAATACGTATATAAAGTTAATCTGTGAAATTTGTAGTGTGTATTAAAATAAGGAAAGGGTAGATTATAAAAGCCAAGATCAAGTTTGAAACCAATTTATATTGATCAAGAGTACTAGGGTTACAGAGATACCTTATGAGTACAGGTATTTTCACTGTCCATCTCAATAAATTCAAGTGCTCGTTAGTGCAGTTTACTTTATCAAATCTTCTACGTAGACATTTGTATCATGAATCAGCATGTGTGCTGTAATGAATAAAAATTATGTGTAAATTTCAGTCCTAAAGTATGTAGTTTACAGACAGATGAGGTACTTCAGCTGTATTTGCCACCGAAGTCACCCAAATATATTACCTAAAATAAAAATGTGAAGTCTTTGAGGAAAAAAGGCATTAGTCATCAAACCATTTTCATCTTTTTAATATGAATCAACTCCTGTTTCTGAATTGGTGTTTCTGTTCATGCCACAGAAGAATAAGCAGGGGTGGGCGGGTGTTCTGCACACAAGGTCAAATAAGCTGCAGAATGTTGTGCTTATTTCTGCGGCTGATGGCTAATGTTACATGGATTTTAATTACTGAAATTACTCCTGACTGAGGAACTGTTCTCTTAATAATGACAGCATTTGCCACATGATAACATTTGAATTTTGTGGCACTGATGTGTTTATTTAAAGATGCCATGTCTCTGTCCTTCTGGAAAAGAAGGCGAACAGCTTTCTTGTTGCTTCTCCTTTTGTAGCAACCTCTTGTAGCATACTGATATTTTTCAAGGGAAACTTGAAATAGTCTATTGTCATTGGGAGGATGGTGGGTGTAGAATCACAAAAGGCTTTTAAAATATCAGCTGACCATCTTCAGGAACAATTTTGGTGAGGGAAGCTCTGTTATGACCATGGGCTTACAGAGCTCCTTTGATGCTCAGCTCTCCCATCTCCTCTGCAGCACAAGAGAGACTATCCCAGCAGATGGCTACTTGAAATAGATTTGTACCTGTGAATAGTTTCTTTGTATCCTTTAGCTATTTATTCACACTACTTTTTAGAAAGTATTGATGGTTTCTTCTTTGTTTCTTTCAATATACTTCTCTCTCAATCCAATGTGAGAAATCAGGTACAAGAAGGAATAGAGAATGTGAATTTGGGGTATCCTATTCTTTTTCCCCAGACGTCTAGTTACTGTTGCCATCATCCTCATCTCCCTACAGTTCTGCTGTATGTCATTCAAGGACATCTAACGAGCTTGCTGTGTGGCAGAAGCTATTTGGAATAGCTCACTTCTCACATGCTCTTCTCTTTGTAGAGGAGAGAGGGAGGTAGATGAAGATGGGTACAGTGGTAAAAAAGACTCCATGCAGAGAGGAACAGATGCATTTATTTGTTCTGCTTTTTCTGGGTAGAAGAAATACTTTTTTCTCTTGCAGTGTGAAAGACTGACGTTCAGATTAGACATTCGAAAGCAATTTCTGACAAAGGCAAAAGTCAAGTGAGGAAACAAGTTTCTGGGAAAGGTGATGGGGTATGTTGTTGGAAGTGTTTAAGAAGAGATTAGACAGATACCATGAATGACATAGATGTAGTTGCTTCTATCCTGCAAAAGATGAATTGACTAGATGCTGCCCAAGGGAGCCCTTTAAGATCCATTTTTGTATGTTTTTTATGATTTTTTGTAAGCTGAGGATCAGTATTAATTACATGTCTGATTAATTTGAACTCAGCACCCTACTAATTTAGCTTCACTGTCCCAGCAATCACATTTATTAGTACTGCTGCCCAGCCCTGGGTCTCTGTGTCAGTAAGCTCTCAGCTTCCTGAGCAATAACACGCCGTGGCAGCACAGTCCTCCCACAGCAGGAGAAGGCAGAGGCACTTGCTCGCAGACATCATCATTGCAATGTCTAGCTGGTATTTACAAGATGAAAGATTGGCTTGGCATGCTAATTGAATAAAGCAGAGCTTGGATAGTATTGTAATGCAGAGCGGGATGGAGAGGCTGAGCTGACAGCCCTGGCCTGGCACGTGCATCCCTCAACAGCGTGGCTTGATTACTGGTGTAAGGAATATAATGAAGGTAGTATTGAGCTAGCAGCGAGCTGTAATTAAAATAGCTCTAAGTTCTAAGGAGGAGAGGCAGTTGCCATGGGAAATGGAAAGCTTACAAGGAGCTTAGCTCTGTGCCTGAAACATGGGAGAATGGAGTTGCTGCCTGGCACTCTAGGAGACAGGTTACCACAGGGAGCTCTGAAACCATTCTGACATCAAAAGTTTGGCTAAGACAGCAGAAAGCAATGTAAAAGCAAGCAGTCAATAAACAGGAGCATGTTTTTCCATACCAACCAAGCATAATGGGCTCTAAAATAGTCAAGCTTACCTCTCTTATTTAGGTGCTTTGCTGTTTTTATTCTTTCCTCCTTTCCATCCTCAGGAATTCACTTTACTGCTCCCTGCTCTGCAACATTTCAGAGCATAAGTGAAATCTTAGTCCTGCTGAAGGCTATATAAATTTTACAGTTTACATTGAAGGGGCTGGGTTTCCACCTCTGGAACTTGGAATAGATCATATAGTTATTGCTGAGCAGCAAACACAGCCAAAACAGAAATGGCATGTTTTCCTGTTCTCTGCCACCTGCTAGCACCAGTGTCTGTGTGTCCACCCTGTCAGCAGTGTCAGGGAGTATCAATGCCATTAAAACTAACTTTTCATTTGCTTGTTTTCTGGAGTGGCTTGCTGCCCCTGATCTGGCTGATGATGCAAAAGCTACTGTTGGCCCGCTGTTGGTCAGGACCTGGAAGCAGCAGCTGTGGGACTGCAGAGCTTAAACTGATCACAGGCCCACACCCTGTCAGCACTTCTCATTTGTTGGGTAGCCTGTGCCCCTTTGAGTCTAGAAGAAAATTTGGCATTTTACACATGACAGATGGCCTCTCAAAGAGATATGTATAACTGGCAGATGCATCTCCCAAGTGATCACTTAGGCTTTAAAAACAGCTCTTGGTTTCTTGATGAGCTTGAAAAGGCCTGTGTGGCTTCCCCATCAAAAAGCCTGCCTTGAGGCATTGTCATGTAGAATCACTGCTGCTGGCTTCTTAAACTGTGGATAGAAAGCGTAAATCTTCATAGGAAAGGTTGTAACTGGGGGGAAAATAAGAAAACTGGCATTCAGTCCAAAATGACCAAGACGCCACTCCTGGTTTTGGTGGGTTGTTTTTGTTTTGTTTCAGTTTGGTTTAGTTTGGTTTGGGTATTTTTAAATTTTTTGTTTGTCTGTTTCTTGTTTTGGTTTTTTTGGTGGTTTGTTGTTGCTTTTTTGTTTGTGTTTTTTATTTGCTTGTTTGTTTGTTTTCCTGAGCTGATTTGGCACGAGCAGTTTCGGTTTGGTATCCTTATATGAGTACCCAGTCAGCCATGGGATAATCAGCGATGCATAGCGGGCAGCGGCCCGCTTTGGAGGGTGCAATCTCGAGTCTTTGTTACTCAGGCACTATTCAGTGAAGTTGGAATAATAAGGAAGTGGCAAAATAATTCAGGTAAAGTGTAACGTTAAGCAGTAGTACCCTCTCCACCACTGGCAGCATGCTTCTGCCCCATGCTCTTCACCCTTACCAGAGCATGGGGGTCATGGGGGAGCCCATTATGCTCCTGCAGCAGTGGGATCTGGCAGATGGCAGCAACAACACAGCACAGAGGAAGCTGATGAAGGGTCTAGAGAACAAGTCATGTGAGGAACAGCTGAGGGAACTGAGGTTGTTTAGCGTGGAGAAAAGGAGGCTCAGGGATACCTTATCGCTCTCTACGACTACCTGAAAGGAGGTTGTAGTGAGATGGGTGTTGATCTCTTCTCCCAAGCAATAAGTGATAGGACAAGAGGAAATGGCCTCAAGTTGCACCAGGAGTTATTTAGAAGACGTATAGATGTGGTGCTTAGGGACGTGATTAGTGGTGGTCTTGGCAGTGTTAGGTTTATAGTTGGACTTAATGATCTGAAAAGTTCCTTCCAACCTAAATGACTCCATGATTCTGTAAGTGGTAGTGGGACTGTCCATTGGGCTGTAGCTGGTTCCTGGGTGAACATGGGTTTTTCCCATCGGTATGTGGAGCAATTTGAAAGCCAGTATAACCCTGAATGGTCTGTGGAGAATGCTGCTTTTGCAAGATGTTTTCAACCTGCTCCAAGGCATCGGTGTGTCATCATTTTTCTTTTACCATGTGTCATGGACAGAGTGGGAGAGAGATGCACTTTGGACAAATGTGTCAGGGAGGCACCCCTATGGAATCACAGGGTTCAGAAAGGACCCCCTTGCTTCTTAAACTCCTCCTCAGGGAGAGTTTAGATGTGGGTGGATCTAATCTTAGACTTGGACAATGGGTTATACCTAAAGGATTAGAGGTATAATCAACCCTTTATACCACTTTGTCCTGCAGGATTAAGGATGTCAATCTGTATATATACGTATATGTGTGTTTATAAAATAATGGGTTTATTGAAATTTATAATGATAATGTTATTAGGCTAGATGACTTTTAATCAGAATTCTTTAATCAGAATATGCCATATAAATGCTTATAACTACAATTCACTATAACTTACCATAGTTATCATTTACTATAGTTATCAAATAATCCCTATTTATTAAATCAATAGTTTAAAAGCTAGCTTAATAATTATTAAGTAGATTGATGTTACACGTACCAATGACCATGAGCAATGACCATGAGCAACACTCTTTTGCTCAGCTTTGAGGGGCTTCCCCACTCAAAGTAGGAGTTTCTACACACTCCTTGGAGGGGTGTGCTGGAATCTCTGCTGTTGAAAGGTGGGACTAAGCTTTTGTAGTACAAAGTGATTGACTGTCAGTCATTTATTACCAGGATGGATTTGCTAACTCAATGAAACATAGTTTATCTTTAGGTGAGGTATTGTTACCATTCGTTTGTTTCTCTGTCAGGAAACATCAGGTTTAACATCCTTGTTGGTTCCTGTCAGGAAAAATCTGGTTTCACATCATCGTGATGTTTAATTTTATGAGGTCTTTGAGTCAGGGTGGTCTCAGCATTCTTCAGCACCAAAACCAGCATGATCCCCCTCCATTGCTAGTCATTTTGGAGCTGTTTCACCCCCACTCAGACAGAGCATCCTGCTACACCCCATCAGTGTGGTATTTAGAAATAAATTCTCTCACTTCTTGGAAATGTTTAATGCCTCTATAGCTGCAGGAGAGTACCAGATGAGAATTTTAATTTTAAATAAAATGACCTACACAATGTCCTTCTCGTGGCAAAACTTTTTACAGTCAGTTGATATTTTGCTATTTGCAATGATCGTATGTCAATGTGTGATGTCATTCTGCAGATATGCAGAAGGATCATATAACCCTAGAGTCTCAATTTCATCTGATGCTGGTTTAATACAGTTTAATTCAGTAAAGTTTCTCTTCCATTGAATGGATTAGTTAGGAATATTACAGCAGTCTTTGCTACAGGGTGCTAATATTAATTACATCTAGTTATCATTAATGTCATAGAATGGTTTTGGTTGGAGGGACCTTAAAGATCATTCAGTTCCAACCCTCTTGCCATGGCCAGGGACACTTGCCACTAGACCAGGTTGCTCAAAGCCCCATCCAGCCTGATCTTGAACACTCCCAGGGATGGGGCAGCCACAGCTCTCCCGGCAACCTGTTCCAGTGCTTCACCACTCTCACAGTAAAGAATTTCTTTCTAATCTAAATCTACCCTCTCTTAGTTTTTAAAGCCATTACCTCTTGTTCTGTCACTACATGCCTTTGTAGAAAGTCCCTCTTGAGCTTTCTTGTAGGTCCCTTTTAGGTATCGGAAGACTGTTATAAAGTCTCGCTGGGACCCTTTCCCACTTCTCTAGGCTGAACAACTGCAGCTCTCAGCCTGTCTTCATAGAAGAGGTGCTCCAGCCCTCTGATCATCTTCATGGTCCTCCTCTGTACTCACTCAGGCAGATCCATGTCCCTCTTATATTGGAGGCCCCAGTGCTGAACAGAGTGGGTTGTCATGAAAGCAGGGAGGAGAATCACCTCCCTCTGCCTGCTGGCCATGTTTCTTTTGATACAGCTCAGCACATAGTTGGCTTTCTGGGCTGCAGGTGCACGCTGCTGGGTCGTGTTGAGCTTCTTGTCAGTCAACACACTTTTGCCTTTTCCTCACCCTTTTTCGTCAGTCTTTTTCCTCAGGGCTGCTCTCAATTCATTCTCCACCCAGCCTGTAGTTTTGCTTGGGCTTGCCCTGACCCAGATGCAGCACCTTACACGTTATTATTAATTAGATAGCAATTTTATATTTTAATTAACAGAAATAATTAATGCATAATTTATATATAATTAATGGATTAATACTAATGCACTAATTGCTATAAATACAGTCAAATCAAGCCATTTTTCAGATAAATGTGTATGATTAGAGATTTGTATGTTATATGAATTTATAAATACGTTAGTATAATATTATATGACTGTTAGCAGGAAAATTAAATACCTAAACAATCAGAACATTCCTTAAGTCTATCTTTTTATATATACTTGTATTCCAATGTCAATAAAATAGATATTTTATAGAGATTTATATGTAGCAGGATTTATAAGATTAAATATTATGGATTTCAAACTCTGTGATAACTACGTAAATGGGCCATGTAATTGCCCTTTTAAGAAATTCACCTTCTTTAGATTTAGCGATTCCAACTAAATGCACTGAGCATTTCAGATGATTATATTATTAGATGTACTATAAATGCTTTATTTAAGAGCTGTTGCTGGTGAAGGAACTTGAAACATACATTATCTTGATCTGGCTTTTATTCAATATACTGTAGCTAACAAATCCATGGCTTTTTTAATCCTTGGCTTTGATAATGCTGTCATTTTCTAAGCAAATCCATGTAAGGGAAAGATTGTAGGTATTTATGTTATTCTACAGATATATTTTCAAAAATATCTTGTGCGCAATAGCACATCTTCTTTTTTCCTGGTTTAGAGACACTTAATGGTAGATCAAAAGTTAAGGAATGTCAGAATCATACATAATTTCAAAAGTTAGTGGTTCTGGGTTTGGACAGTAGGAGTGGTGTTCGTGCTTTAAAGTAGTTTGCCGGTATAGCTGATCTGCTTAGATCGGATATAATATCATGAACTGTAATAATGCCACCTGAATGAAACTTTTTGAAGGATGAGATCAGATAAATTCAGATTAAAAAGGAGTATGCAGATGCCTAAAAAAACCTTTGAAATAATTTATTTTTGGGATTGTATTGAAAGGGAAGCAAAAATGGTTCTGCAAGAAATGCTTTGTCCCTGCTTAGCTAGGTATTTACATGCGTGAATCAGCAAGACCAGGCTGTAAATTCTGCGCAAGGATCAGACCAGGTCACATCAGGTGATCCACAAAAATCTCATTATGGTTTTAAATATCTCTGGAAACATGGAAAATATAATTCTTTCAGTTCGAGATGAATATTCCTGTATATGACAGGGAAACTTTAAAAATAGTCTAGCTAGAGGACCTTCTTTGGGGACTTAAACCAGTTGATGGTAAATAAAAGAAACTGGTCCTCACTCTTCTATTCTGCTTTTCACCCTCTCTTCTCTCAACTTCCCTTTTCCCTTCAGACTGAAAAATCAGGACCTGCGGGGGCAAGCTAGGTATTTTTCCAGACCAGCTGATTCCCCCTGGCTGCCTCTTCCCCTGGCATGGCAAGTGTCTTTCTGGATCTTTACCTTGTACTGTTTTCCTCTTTGGATTCTTCTGTCAGTAGAAAGGAGGAAGGGTGCCTTTCCAGTGATGTCCTGATGTCCTGCTGCATCATGCTGGTGAGAAGAATGCTCTGTATGATGCAGAATTAGGTTTTCCATTGTTTATGGAAAACAAAAATGTACCCACAATTCACATTAGAGGCTTCTAAAGAGAAGATATAATTGGGCTTTAAAGTTTCTAAGAGTGTATCTATATATTCTCAAAGTAATGAATCAAAGATATTTTAGGGTTTGGTTATTTTTTCCTCATTAATTTCTCATTGATTTATTTATACTTGCATGTTGCCAAGCAGATACAAACAATATATTTAAAAAGAAACCAAAATCATTTGTAAGTTGGTTTAATTTCATGACTGAATGATCCTGAAGGAAGTCCCAAACCTGATTTTGGCCAAAGTTCACTGGTAGTGCTTCCCCATGCCAAGTTAGCACGTTTGTAATTAAATTTGAACCCCAGTTAAGTTGTATTTTCTTTATATGCCTATTACTGTTTTTAATACAGAATATTTTCCTCTGCAGAATAAAGTGAACATGACATACACATTTACAGTGGGACTTGTCAATGAACACATGAGATTATGGATATTGGTCTGAGCATAAACTTTCTATTACATTCATTTTATTGCTAGTGCAATAAAACTGTCATCAGATTGAATGGGATTTTATACTGCATCAGTATAATACAATGAAATTAAATTGAAAGTATATAAATTTTCCACTGTTCTTTTACTTGTAAGTTATGAAAATTAGAAAGTTGCACACAGCATCGTGCTATGGCTTGCATATTCCAACAGGTAAGTAGTGATTTAGTCAGGGTAGTTTGGGGCACATAATTAACTTCTGATTATGAGGTTGGTTTACAGTGTGAAAATTAGTATGTTTTGCTGTTGTAAGGACCTGAAATCTTTTAAAGAAAATTTATATGAAAAAAATATAGGGGAAAAGCCCAAATACTAGTTCCTCAGTTTTGTTTGGGATAAAAGCCACTAGACAGAAACCAGAAATGGGTCCACACTTCAGGAAATCAAAAGCCACCAGAGCTCACTTCTCACCTTTTTGATGAGAACACCCAGGTTCAGGTTACTGTCCCTTTTCTTTCCCTAAATGACTTGATACGACACAAGAGTGTAAGAAGTGGCTTCCTTGGGCAACACTGGAGGTGCTAGGACAGAAAATGACCGTGGGGGGAATCATATGATTTTTCATAGTTCTTTCACATAGTTTTCAACATTAGACATTTCCATTCTTTCATTTTAAAGTACCTTCCTCCTTGCAATTGCTTGATATTCCAATCAATTAAGTGTATTCCAATGTATCTGCACACACAATTTATACAATGTGCTCTGTGTATAGCATTGGAATGCAGCGTTTTAAAAGTCTATGCTGAATCAAAAATAAATAATATATTCATATATATTGCATTTAATTTTGGTAAAAAGTACAAAAGTTTAGTATTTAATATTTATATTCCACTGATGCTCAGACTTATTGTGGTTGTACTTTACAGATATGGTCCTTGCTCCTGTAAAACCTGGAGATGTCTTTCACTTTTCCTATATAACAAGTCTGAAAATATATCTGCTTACTAGTGGATAGGTGACCTGAACAGACTTTACATCAACTGAGTTTCCTGTTTTTCATTTCTTATGGTCTGTTCTCTTATGCATAGGTTCATTAGATGTGCTATGTAACTGACATCTTCCATAATTAGTGCTCACATATAATGAGATGCAATGCTGACAAGGACTGTGTTGTTTTCTATAGTTTCCCAGAAAGGCCTTTTACTTCTTCTTTGGCACTGATCCATTAAAACCATTGCACCATGTTTCAGCTGGTGACTGGGACTGGAAATAATTTACAGCCGTTAAGACATTGCTCATGTATCATTAGCTCCACCTCTTGGATTAATTTGGTTTTTACAGATCCAGTAGTTCATAGGGTAATCCTCTCTGGAAATATAAAATGTCCTGAGGCGGTGCCCTTGTAAAAGCATCTGACTCAACTGCTCTATCCTGCAAGTTTAATGTTCAGTGCTTGATTACCAGTTAAGTTTAATTACGAATTATTTTACTAGTAATTTAGGTTACATTGTCCTCTAGTGGCTCATATAGATAACTGCCCTGCTGACAGACTCCTTTTGCCTTGTGTTTAATAGGTTGAAGACTAGTTCACTTCCACAAAATGCCTAGGGATCTTATATGAAGGAAAACAGAGTAGTCCTCCAGCATGTCCTGTGGCTACTCTCATAAGCCTCAGTAACATCAGGCTTTTGCCCTGTAACATGGAAGCACCACTCTTCATAGGAAGCAGTGATAGCAGTAGGGCACTTAGCAGCTGGGGGTTTGCCAGCATCATGCAGATGCTCACAAATAGGAGGAGGGTTCAGGGGGCATGCAGAATAATGCCAGGGTGTTTGCAGTGACAAGATGCACGTTTTGCATTACTTTGAAAAGGTGATACCTTATTCTGTAATGTGCTGAGTTTGTTTTGCCCCTGTGGCAGAGCAGTGGGATTGCTTCTGGCAGAGGCCTCAGCCCAAAGCAGAGCAGGCAGTGCTGCGGTAGGCATGGCAGACAGGATGTATCTGGCTTCTGCTTCCCTTTTAGTTCTGTTTCTTTCTTGACCAAATGCCATGAGTAGTGACAAACAAAGTTTGCTCTGCAGAAATAGTTTCTCTTTGTGTAAGGAGTGCACTATAAGTGTTTCTGTTTATACCTCCAAGATTATGTAGAGAAGCAGCAGTTACAAGTCGTGAAGGAATGCTGTTTCTCTCTTCATAAATAGTGATAGCTCATGTTTTCTGTTGCTGCTTGCAATAATAAGAATGACAAAAGAGTACTCTGACCTTACAGAGTTAATTGTCAAGGTTTTTTCAAAGTAGCATGCCTTGTACTCTATCAGGAAAATTATATATCAGGGTTCTGTAAAAACTATTTGCTCAGGTCCTCCATCTGTAGCCATCTTTCTTATTTCTCCCTTTCAGAGAGGCCTTCCTCTCAATAAGCAGCGTTGATGTCAGATCCAGTTCCAACCATGAGTTGACCCTCAGCTGCCTGTTCTGCATGATGGTGGTGAGCTCACTCCAGTAAGGCTCTTGGAATATCTGCTGCCGCCATGCGGACAGCTAAGTGGGCAGAATTCCTCCACACCACAGCCTCATTCTCTCTGGGCTCCTATCAGCGTTGGATGGATGTCAGATGGTTGCTATTCATTCCTTGGGCGATCATCCTCCAAACACAGGGAGAGCTGCAGAGCAGCTTAATTATACTTGACATAGAAGAGTCATGCATGTGGTGTTGTCCAGGTACTGACACAGACTTGCACGTGTACCCACACTTAGCAGGTGTAAATAACCACTACAGCTGAGAACATGCTGACAGAAACAAAGCATGTAAAGGCAGCCTGAGATATAAAATGCCTTTACTTTGTGAAATCATCTGTAGTGCCATTTTTACAATACACTCAGAGGTTTATTAGGCAGTGATGGATGCAGGAATATTTGCACAGTTACTTTTATCTAGTGCTTTGTGACTCTTCTGCCACCAGGGATCTTTTTAGTTGCCTTCACCTAGGAAATGAAGTAGTTTCTTTATTTCTTCTTAATTAGGTGCCAGGAGGAGGGTGAAGGTGTTTATTTTTCTGCAAAAAAGCTTCGTTTTAAAGCTTTTGTAACTTTTGCATCAACCTATTTTTTTCATGCTTTGCAACGTTATTTTGCAAGGTTTTATTTAACCTAGGTGCTAAGCAAAGTTCTGTTTATCCTCAGTCCAAAATGTTGGGTTTTATCCATTATGTACGTAGGGTGAGTTGTACAGATTGATCTAGGTTGAGCTCCCTGATTACAGTTTCTGCTGTAATGATATTTTAAACACTTGACTTTTTTCAGGTAGCTATCAGGCCAGTGGTTGCCCTTCCTCCAGACCGGAATCTTTTACAGAAGCTCATTACTGCTTCCCAGGCATGCTCTTTCTGACACCCCAGCAGCGAGGAGGTTCTACCCCATCATTAAGGTTGCAATAATGCTTCCTTCCACCAGCTGCTGTGGCAATGCTCAGGTTCCTCCTGCAGGCAAGAAGAGAGTAACCAATCATGCCTATTTCTACTAAACAGGCAAATACAGATTCTCTTCAAAATAAAGAGGGAACCATCTTGGTCACCATTCTTGTCCAGCTGTGTGTTAACTCCATCTTCCTGTAGTGCATTTTACATCAGGGTTATGCCAGCAGAGTCTTACCAGTATAGCTTGACCCTTGATGTTAAACTCAGAACTGGAATCTGGTGGAAGTAGTTTTTGGTGAAACCAATTCCTCATGACCTCTCTCAGAAGGCTGGCTGGGAACTGTATGTGCTAATGGGAAAAATGAAGTGGGACCTTGTGTGTTCTCAGACTTGGGGGTTTAATCCTGCTCAGCACAGCAATGCATTTGTCAGGTATTTGATGAGTGCTTTACAGCCAGCTGTCTGCCTTGCAGGTCCCCCTCACCTGTCTTTGTGCTCCTCTAACGCCTGGAGATACAAACAAGTGAGTGCACATTCCTCAGTAACAGATGTCATTACAGAACAGATGCTGTTACTCATCGGTTTTCTGTATGAATGTAGAAAGCATCCTTAGGTGGAAAACAGGGGAAAACAGGTGATAATGCTATTTAAACCCAACTATATCGTAGAGCAATAAAACTAATGAGATGATAAAGCCTTGCCTTAAAGGTTTTACATTTCAGTAAGCATCTAATATTGAAATTGATTTAAGCAAGCTTCCTTATCAGATTTTTCTCATTTTTGCATTGCCAGCACTCACCTGAAGTTACTGCTTGGCCTCAGATTAAAAGGTGATGCTGTATTGACTTGCACTGTTAAATCATTTCTGTTTGAGAATTAATTCTTTGTTTGGCCTTTTCTAAAGGCAGTGTTCATCATTAAAGTGGCTGTGCATGGATGGTAATGTACTTGCATTTTCTCTCACTAGAATAATGAAATGGTAGAACTACAGAGGATACGAATGAAAGATGAAATTCGAGAGTACAAGTTTCGAGAGTCAAGACTCCTACAGGACTACACTGAGCTTGAAGAAGAAAACATCACTTTACAGAAACTGGTGTCCACACTGAAACAGAATCAAGTAAGCATCAAAAGATTCAAGGCAGTATGCTGTAAAATGACACCATTTTCTCCAGTTTCCATAATGTGATCCCATAGAGCACTTCGATAGAAGTTTCTTTGTATTTTTTCAGTTGGGTTTTTGCTGAATGCTTATTCTGAAACAGTGTTGTTGGCCATTTTTGGTGTATGGGGAGGCCCTTACCTCAGTTTTAGGAAAATCCTGGTGGAATATTTTGTTGCAAAACTTTGTAGCCACAGAGGAATTATTAAAATAGATAGAATTGCATCTTTTTGCTTCCTGCTTTTCCTGTCCTTCCTCCCTGCATGTTGAACTTGGTGCTCAGTGGCAGAGTTCAGCTCTCCATTTCCTCTTGGTTTCCTGCACATCCTTTCCCCTTCTGAAATGGAGAAAAGAGGAAATAATCTTCTCCTTGTTCCCCCCCCTTTTTTTTTCTCCTTGCTTCTCAGGTTTTCCTGTACCAGTGCTGCTCTCTTCTCAGCCCTGCTAATCCACAAGCTTCAAACATAGGTGAAGGGTTGTCAGATATTCCTAGTTTGTCTTTTGTTTTCCTCATTACAGCAATTTGCAGCTGATGGCAAACCAACAAGCTGTAATTCTCACTGCAGTGCAGAGTGCATCCAGGGGAAGCACCATAAAAACCAGCCCCAGCTATAAGCAGTCATGGGGTCTGTTCTCTCCCCCATACAAAAACCCAGTTTCCTTTGCTGCTGGACATATATGTATATATATATATACCACCAAGGAAGCAATCAAGAACACAGTTATCCTTTAAATGGAACAAAGATATTTGTTCTCATGTCAGAAAAGTTAACTTGCCATGATCAATATTTAAGTATCCAACCTGGATGATGTAACACTTTCTGCCTTTTAGACACTGCCCAGACCAGCATAACATTGCATTTCGTAACACTATTTCCTTAACTGCAAGCAGAGGGTGACAGCACTGCATTGTAGCCCCTGGTTTATGTCCTAACCTACTGCCTTGGTTCAGGACTTTTATCAAATAACTTAGACTGTCACAGTTTCTAATGGCAGCCTGGTAACAAAGCTGTCTTATTTCTGCAGAAATATGCAGTACTGTTTCAGCCTTCTTCTACTGCTATTTCACCACTCTAGCACAAAAGCAATTGAAATATTTAAAGCAACAGAGCTGTGCCCCAGAGAATAAGCAGGCGATAGAATTCAGTACATCATTTCCTTATTTATGAATATACCTAGACTTTCACACTCCTGAAGCTGAATTTATAGCAGATCATCTTTGTGTCAGAGTTACTTACCAAGCTAACAAATAGCCTCCTTTGAGGCATGGATTTTTTCCTCACCAACCTCATAGGAAGCATTTTCACACCATCAGGAAATTAAAGACCCTTTTATGGACTATCCTAGTTTCCCCCAGAAGAAAATCTGTTTGTAAGTCTTTACATTTCATCATAATATTTTGTTCTTAATGAAACCAAATGCCACCAGTCCGTGGAGAGAAAAAGCACTGCCGTTATTTTGAATGGCTTTAATAATCAGTCATTTTGCATCACATATTCATGCATCTGTGATTCCTAAAATAACTTTGATCTAAAGATAAAATTTCAAGAGCATTTTATACCTTAGTACTTTAATTTACAAACCCATATGTTACAAATCTTAGTGTTAAACTGTCATTATCTGGGTTGGGGTTTTTTTGTAGCTTTTGTAAGCAAGAATCTGAGATGCTAACCATAGAGATAATGCAGATCTTGGGTTTTCATATGGATTTAAAATTTAAAAAGCGTTGAGGTTTTTTGGTTGTTTTGGGTTTGTTTTCTTTTTTCTTTTTCTCATTTCCTTAAGTTATAAACATAGCTACTTGATTGGCTTTTATAACTGTTCAGATGGACCTGTCCCTCCAGGCAGAAAAGATATCAAGTTTCTAAATGCAGATTTTAAAATCTCATGGATTTCCT
This sequence comes from Coracopsis vasa, assembly GCA_026283785.1. Taxonomy (NCBI): domain Eukaryota; kingdom Metazoa; phylum Chordata; class Aves; order Psittaciformes; family Psittacidae; genus Coracopsis; species Coracopsis vasa. The sequence continues at coordinate 35,940 of JANHGB010020820.1, forward strand.
TTTCTACTCAAGAACCCCCAGTACCTTTCCAAAGGTTTATGAACACAAGACTTTTGACAGGTTGACAAATATTTTACTCCAATAGGAATGGTGGATATTTCTGGTTTTACCAGAACCTTATTATAGTTTGTTTGAATATCTGTATATGTCAAAAAATATTCTAGACAATGCCTTAAAATTGCAGATATTAATGCATTATAATGCATTTGAATTATAAAAGACTCAACTGCAAAAAGGTGTTGTTGTTGTTGTTTTTTGTGGAAGCATGAAAATTCAATATTTCTTTATCTCTTTCACTGAGCTATTAAATTATTTTCTCTGATACTGGGATGATTTTTTTTTTTTTTTTGCATCTAGTAATGAAAAATAGACAAGTAACATGATTAAATTAAAAAATCAAGGTGTGATCATTTTTACCAGGAGATTTGGTAAAGTTTGGACATGCACCTTCACAAACAAAGCTCTTCCTTTTTACTGATGTGAGATTTACTGATGTGAGCAGTGAAAAGGAAGAGGAGGAGGGCCAGCAAGGAAAGGTGTTCTGCAGTGGGGATCCACCACATCATCTAGATGTTGCTGACCAACTGATTTCAGGCTAGACTGGGTTTTCCTGGGCTTTGCTTCTTCTTATGTGCAATAGAGAGATCTGCACAAATGCAGAAGCTACCTTTGAAGACAGAAGTTGTTCTCCTTGGCTCACAATGCCCTTAAATACCTTGATAAAATACTGCACCTGTGTGTGGGGCGGGGAGCCTGCCCTCTGAGAAGAAAGAGCGGGGAATCCCTCCAGGCCTGGTGAGGCTGCACCAAGTTACTGGGATGCACTTCAGGCAGTGCTGTCCGAGCAGCAGGTTGCCAGGTGTTCCAGAATGGCATCCCTACGTGCAGTTCAAGCACTGTGTGGCTGAATGAGCTGTTTACTACATTTTTCTGGTAGTTTAAAAATCTCTAACAATTTTGGGGCATCTTAAAGTTTAAAGTGATTGTATGAATTGTTTGCTGTTTAATTTTAAAATTAAATGCTTCTTGAATAATAGAGATTCTTGTCTGACACAGAGAAGAGAGCTGAGGCTCTTCTAATGTTTCTGTTCATTGCATCCACGTTTTTGAAAACTACTCAGACACCAACATACTTGAGAGTATCTGTGCCTGAGTAACTTTGCAACTGGTAAGAATTTAGATATAAAGTCATCTTCAGAATGCTTGCAATTAATAAATCAGACTATACTAACCTGAGATCTATACAGACCATGATATACCAACATTGCTTATGGCAATTAGTAATAAATCTATGGCTACCAGGACATCTGCAACTAAACAACCGTCTTTACATTAAATATATTGTTTATTCTCCTAAGTTACTCAGTAAAAGGTGTTATATTTCTTGGTTCTTACATGCTGAAAAAGTGAGCAGTGGAGTATTTAACAGAGTGAGCTCCACTTGCATTTTCTGTGCCGCCAGTTCTTTGTAGCTGTGGGCAATGTCTGGTATTTCAAACTGTAGCTTCTCTAACACCTATTTCAGTCAGGCTGATAAATGGCAGGTTTTCATGACTCAAGTTTTAGTATTATGAATGTTCTTTGTCTTGTCTAATTCAGGTTGAATATGAAGGCTTAAAGCATGAGATTAAACGTTTTGAGGAGGAGACAGTGTTACTTAATAGTCAGCTAGAAGATGCCATCAGACTGAAGGAGATTGCTGAGCATCAGCTGGAGGAAGCTCTGGAAACTTTAAAAAATGAAAGAGAGCAAAAGAACAATCTAAGAAAGGAACTATCCCAGTATATCAACCTCAATGATAGTATGTATAATAACCATATTAATATATCAGTAGATGGATTGAAGTTTGCAGAGGATGGGGGAGAGCCCAACAATGACGACAAAATGAACGGACATATCCATGGGCCTCTCGTGAAACTCAATGGTGACTACCGAGCCCCCACGGGTAGGAAAGGAGAGTCTCTGCACCCCGTCTCTGACCTCTTCAGTGAGCTCAACATATCAGAAATACAGAAACTGAAGCAGCAACTCATGCAGGTAAGAGCTGAATTCAATGTCGTGAAGTGTTTAGACACACATCCTATGAACCCTAGTACCAGCTTTTGCAATAGTTTCCCCCGGTGATGTTCTTGACCACATATGTCCTGTTCTCAGACCTGTGCTTTGGTGTTTCTTCATATCCAGATTTTGCCAGTAATATTCCCCAGGAAACAGAGTGTCTGTCAGCAAAAAGTCAGTGTGAATTGTGCAGGTGTTTAGTGCAAAGAGGAGAAAGGAACCTAGCTGCTGTGGTTGCAGATGGTTAACTTCTTTGTTTCCTGCTTTGATAATGGGAAATATTCCTGAAATTACAAGTAAAGAAAGTACTCTTCAGTATGACCAAAGCTATTTGGAAAAAAAACCACCAAAATACAGAGAGACTTGATTATGCTCCCTTGCAAGTCAGAAGGAGTTTTTGCCATTAAATTCAGTTTGAACAAGATTTGGCATACCATCAAAAGAGAACAAAAGGAGAGGAGTGCTCCTCTTAATAACCATGTACTCAGAGAGCGTGTGGCGTGTGAGATACCACAGAGTGCCCTTGTCCACACTGACAGTCCCAGCGGATGCACAGGCTGCAGGGGGTGCCTTGGGGACCATTCAGTGAGCATTTTTCTCTATTCATCCAAGCCCAGACCAGGCATAACCAGAATAGGAGCCTGGGATGCAAGCCAGACAAAATCTCAAGCTAGCAGCCTCAGTGCTGATGTCATCTTAGAAGGGATACAGTGTCACACAGAGAAAGGGTCCCCACTGCCCATGCTGTTGAGCATCTTCTCTGCCACAAGAGCTTGAAATGTTTTGGCACCATCAAGTAAACATCCAGCATGTTCTAGCTGCAGGCTTCCAAAAAGTATCTCTTCCAAAGACAGTAAATGTAAATCCTTTACTGCTTCAAATGTAAAGGGTAACTTGGAAGTAAAGTAAAGCAAACCCAATTTTCAGTGCTTGCTAGAGAACAATAAATCCCTATGTGGTCTGTCCTATTTTTACTGAAGAGGTAATTGTTTATTTACTTCATTGCTAACCTCACCATGGGAAGTTTTGATCGGAACAGTGACATTGCAAACACTGATGACATCTAGAGCTTTGCATGAATAACTTTGTTGCAAGACAAATATAATGTAAGTGGGAAAGCTTAAAATTTATAATTCTATTTATGTGAAAAATTCTGTTAAAGTTTTCCAGTATTAAAATGTAAATAGTATGTGGTTTATGTATGTAGGGATATATGAAAAAGGTGCACACGTATATATGTATACATTTTTGTATATAACATATGCACATATGTATTATATGCAGCTTTTTATTTCATTTGGAAATAAAATGTTAAAAATTAAAGAAAAAGCACAGCTTCAGAAGAGATGCTGTGGCATGTTCACCTTTTAATATACAGTGTAAGCATTTTCAACCATAATTTACAATGAAGTTTACACTGTAGAAATTTGAAGTGAAAGCTGCTTAGAAATGAAAAAAACAAGATTGTTTGGGGTATGTTTTGTCTGGATTTTATGAAATTAAATATTGAGCTTGATGAATCAGAAAGTTCTACTTGAAAGATATTACAAGTGCTTTCATCATCTCTGACTAAAAAACTTACTTATTTTACACCTCTAAAACAAAGAGGCATAGGCTTCTGACAGCCACAAGCCACAAACTTAGGACCCTAGAAGGACTCTAGAACATAAGTATAACCATTTTTTGGTGGCAGCATTTTTTGGTGCTGGGCTCCAGCACCCCCACACCAATAGTCATCCCCATTGCTTGGTGGTTTAAAGGTTAAAAGGTTTATGGTTTAAAAAGAAAGACTAGACCTAGCTGGAAACTTGATTTCTTCAGGTACTGAAAAGGCTTACTGCAAAATGCTGATGTGTGCTTTTTATAAAGTGATCAATTTCTCTGTCGAGTTGCATCAGCTCACCTTGGTCACACAAATGAAATGGGAAAAATTCCTTCAAAAATTTTCCTCATAGTAGGTGGGAGATTTAATCAGGTCCAAGCTGACAAAAGGTAATTCTTCAGCAAAATTGGATTTTTTTCTCCTCTACAGTGTCTTTGCCATGCAGTGTTAATTCAGGCATATCCCAGTATTTGCTACGTGTTCCTCTTGGTTTCTCCAAAGAGGCTGTACTATGACAGAGTTGCTGTAGGAACAGACCCTTTTTTGGGAACTATTTTGATGCCTATAGGACAGCAGTCTCCTTGTTTTTGAGAGAGGAGAAAACATTAGATTTGCCATTTTGCACCTATAAGGCAAATTTTTTCACTCCTCAATCTTAAAATGAAGCCTTCACTAAAACAGTTAGTAGGGCAGATATAATTCCTTCTGCAGCTTTGGGATGCTGCTGATCCATGATCTGTGCTGGTCCCTAGGAAAGATTTAATTATAGCTGTTCCCTTTCCATCCTTTAAATCCACTAGGTGAAAAATGTCTCGATGAAAATTCTTGTATCCCAAGATTTTCTCAGAAAAGCTCAAGGTTTTCTGCTCTTCCTTCATGGTTGTTGTCCAGTGGAAAGAATTCTCTACCTCATCTTTAAAGCCTAGGACTCCTGTCTTCCTTCCATGGCGATTCTTTACCTATTCCTGAGGCCAACATCATATTTGGAGATTAAATGTTCTTAAAAAGAAGGAAAAAAAAATCATGCAGCCCAGTTTCTGACACTTCTCCAGCTGCCTGGTGCTCTCTGACAAATACAGTACATCTGAGATACAGGGTTCCTGAGCTAAGTTTTCCTATCAGGTTATTCTAATGCCCACTATGAATTGTTCACTTGTATTCTGATGGTATTAAAAGAAAAGAGCAATTTTAAAATTGGTTCCCAAAGTTGCAAACTGTAGAGCAAATTGGGAAGGAATTATCTTCACACTGAAATATTTGAAGGGAAGGATGCACCAGAAAATAGGCACAGCTGCTTTTGAATTGATTTTATTTTAATTTTAAGATGCTAAAGATCCTTCCTGCAGCTATTAATTTCGATGTCAAAAATACCCCACCAACTGGACTGAAAAATAACTGCAATTCCCGGAAGTTTTCTGTGGGTGGAAATGAGTGTAGTATTGTCTAGAATGACAAATATAATTAACATACTTGGAAACAGCAGATCCATTAGTATGCAGAAGGTGTGCTTAGGACTGCATTGGAGCTTTGTTTTTGGTCTTTTTCCCTTTGGAAGTAGGAACATATGTTTATAACTTTAAGCAGAAGCAGATTAGCTTAATCCATAATTACTGGACCAGAATGAGTAAAATTTAGTAGATCTATGTATTTTATTTTATACTGTCAAGGTGATCTAGGGGTTTTAAAAGTTGCATATTTTCTCTGGAAGGAATCCTTTCTATTTGAAAGAAGTATGTATTTCCAGAACATATTTATGTTCAGTAGAGAAATTGTCATAAAGATCCCAATTAACTCTATTATAGTTTTTCTTCATGATAGAGTATGACAGCTGTGATCAGTAATCCAGTAGGATCAATTCTGTCTGATTCATTTAAGTGGACACTGAAACACTGAGTTGTTTTCTCAAAGGAAAGGCTTTCTGGCTGTAAGCTCTGCATTTGCTTTTATACCAGTGCAGTATACTGCAGTTAAGGTGAGACAGTCCTTTAAATTAATCAAAACTCAGGCTGGGTTTTTTTTTCAGGCACAGGTGTAGCTCACCAGCCTGAGGGAATAAACACCTTCGTTAGCTGATGAGGTTAATGTAATTAACACCTAGGCCTGCTATACCAGGTGGTAACAACTACAGTTCAGGTGGAAGTTTCTGGGGAGAGCAGATCTGGGGCAGACTGCTCAATGGAAAAAAAAAAGAGGTTAAGCTAGTGAAGAGGCTCCTCAGGACAGGTCTGACCAAGAGGTCTGTGGAAAGCCATCACCTCTTAAGAAAATACTCTTGTCAAAGGGGAAGATTACTCTATTTTGGATTTTCTTAGTGAGAATGGGCTGATGTGGGGCATGAGCAGCAATGAGGGTGGTAGGCAGACTGAAGCAGCAACAAGGGAACAATATCAAATGGATAAAAGTACTGATAAACTTGTGGTACTTGGCTGTCTTCTTTGGCTCAGACTATGTAGTGCCTAAAATGGAGCATCCTACGTCTGAGGAGACAAACTTTTCCTGGATCATAAAATAATGATGAGGTTTGGCCCTGTTTGGTTTTTTTGGGGTTTTGTGGGTTTTTTTAATTTTTAAGCCATCGGTACTCTGTGTGCAAGAAAACTAGGCTGATTTTTTAGATGTTTTTAACATGGCTTCTATTTTTATTCTTACAGTTTCTGCCTGCAATTGATTGCAGGTTCTAATAGAGGCAGTGTTTTGAAAGCCTGTCTGTAAAACCAGAGGATTATCATATGCTAATACTTCTGAGGAGCAGCCGCTCCTCAAAAGCATTGTTACAAGCTAAATAGGAGTCTGAAGCACTGCTTGGAACATTTTGTGAGATGGGAGTAGTACCCTCTCCACCTCTAAAAGGCTTTTCTTTCCTTCAGCAGCTTCATGGTGGCTGATTTGACTGTTTTCCAAATATTACATGAATATTTGGAATATTGTGAGAGGATACTGCTATGGAAGGAAAGTTTGTTGTTTGGTTTTTGGTGGTTTTTTTCAGTGTTTTTTCAGAACTGAAAGCTTTCATTCTCAGAATTAGTAATTCAGCCACATAAAGGGGATGTGGAGCATGTAATTTTTGCTGTGCGTGTAAGCACAGGGCTGAGATACTGCAACTGTTGGAGAGAAAGGACAGTAAACCTGGTAGCCTCAGGATCCTATTGCAAAAGTAAGAAGAATCCCATTTCCATGTGCCTTCCTCTGCATCCCAGTTCACAACTCAGAACTGGACAAAAGCACAGAAGAAAAGTTGGAGCATTATACTTAAAACTTGAAATGGAAGTGTTTCAGGGGTGTTGAGTGGCAAATACCTGAGCAGATCAAACTTTGTCATGTTCACTTGCTTTAAAATGCTGGATACTTAGATTTCTACAGGAGTCTTCCATGACCTCTTCTGCTGTTCAACGTTTACATTTCCCTGTGGATATTCAGAAAGGAATTTACTAGGTCAGAACCAGTGGTTTGTTAGTTGTACCAGAAATCCTGCTTTTTCTGCCGTGTCCTTAGAGGATGGATTTTGCTTACAGCAAACTAATAGACATGGGGAGCCCTGAGATTTGCATGTGCTCAGTCTCCTGATCTGTGTTACATTCTCACACGGTAGGTTATTTAATCTAACCTATGGAAATCTACACAGCCACTTGTTTACTATATTTGCATTCAGTAATCAAGCCTTAATGCAAGTTTGCAACAGTCCAAAGATATAATAAATATCATGAATGATTGGTAGAGCTGTTCATGGGAAATATACATTCAAATTCCATTGAGAAACATGTATATGCCAGTAGTTGGCAGTGATGGAGTTCATATGTTCAGGGAACATATGTCCTAATAAATCTTGTATCATCTCTCTAGCTGAAATTGTAGCAGAGGCTGGGACTTTACAACTCTGACAGTTACATGCATCTCTCTCTGACTCAGTTTATGATTTAGGTGTATATGGCTGAAACCTTTTGGAGGTCCTCAAGTTGCATACGCAGAGTGGGGGAGTGGAGAGATGAATGTGACTGCGGAGTTTGGTGTTTTGCACAGGTAGGACGAAATTCTGGGTTTCTTACTTTGACTCTGTTGCAGGTGGAGAGAGAGAAGGCTATTCTCCTGGCCAACCTGCAGGAGTCTCAGACACAGCTAGAGCACACAAAGGGAGCCCTGACAGAACAACACGAAAGAGTACACAGGCTCACGGAGCACGTCAATGCCATGAGGGGGCTGCAGAGCAACAAGGAGCTGAAAGCTGAGCTTGACTCTGAGAAGGGCCGGGAACCCGGTGAGGAGGCACATGATTATGAAGTGGACATCAATGGCTTGGAGATACTAGAATGTAAATACAAAGTAGCTGTGACTGAGGTGATAGACCTCAAAGCAGAAATCAAAGCCTTAAAGGAGAAATATAATAAGCATGTGGAAAACTACACTGAAGAGAAGGCCAAGTATGAAAGCAGAATCCAGACATATGACGAGCAGGTGATAAGCCTGGAGAAGTCAACTAAGGAAAGCCAGGAAAAAATGGTCCACATAGAAAAGGAGTTGCAAAGGATGACAAGCATAGCAAATGAAAACCATAATACCCTCAACACCGCCCAGGATGAGCTGGTGACATTTAGTGAGGAGCTGGCTCAGCTCTACCATCACGTCTGCCTGTGCAACAACGAGACACCAAACAGGGTCATGTTGGACTATTACAGGCAAAGCAGAGTCACCCGCAGCGGGAGCCTGAAAGGACCAGATGACCCTCGAGGTCTCCTTTCCCCACGGCTTGCCAGAAGGGGGGTGTCATCACCTGTAGAAGCCAGGACCCCAACTGAGCAGGTGACAAAAGAGGCCACAGAGCCTGGCAAGGAACAGAGCCCGACAAAAACACCTACCATTTCTCCTGTCATCACAGCCCCTCCTTCCTCCCCCGTCTCCGATACCAGTGACATCCGCAAAGAGCCGATGAACATCTACAACCTCAATGCCATAATAAGGGACCAAATCAAGCACTTGCAGAAGGCTGTCGATCGGTCACTGCAGCTGTCGCGCCAGCGTGCTGCTGCTCGGGAGCTGGCGCCTATGATTGATAAAGACAAGGAGGCCTTAATGGAAGAGATACTGAAACTGAAATCACTCCTGAGTACGAAGCGGGAACAGATTGCAACCCTGAGAGCAGTGCTGAAAGCCAACAAGCAGGTAAGGTGCTAATAAAGCAGTCAGGAAAGTCTTTTATTTGTACAGGTCACTTAGAAGTTTTCCCAGGAGTATTTCAGAGAAGAGATTTTACTCACAGGTTATTTAGCTTCTCACTCAATCACGGTGAGGGCAGACCTTCCCTCCTTCTCTGTCTCCTTTTTAAGTTTATAAGCTCAGCTTTTCTCTGCGCGCACCATTTCCAACCGCACAAGCAGAAGAGCCTTTCTTGTGGTGTGAGGGAAAAGCAAGGGGCAGGGAGGTATCCACTACCACTCAGCCTGATTCACAGGCATGTTGCTACTATAACTGCAAAGTTATAAGATTGCCAGCATTGGAAAACAAACTGAAGTGTGGATGGAGAGACTCTCATGGGTCAGTACACGCATGAGAGGTGCAGTGCAGGTACTGCTGGAGCAGTGGGGAGGGCAAGTGCAGGGAAGACCACCTGGGCCAGGGCCAGTGGGATTTAATGGAGCTGATGGTGCGAACAGCCCATTGTATTATTCTTGGCTCTTGGTAGTATTCCACAGGCTACAAAATGTGAATGTACCACAGAAAATTTAAGGGGATTAAAAATAAGTATCACAAGAGCTAAAATGTGCTTCAGGGAGATGTAAGAGTGCAACCAGTGGCTTTGGACTATACAGAAACTGGGCATTTGTTTGGTAAGACATCAGGTCAAATGCTGTTTTCATTACAGGTGGTTGGAGGAGGTTTAAATTATTTTTCTCTTTCGATATAAACAATTTCTCCTGCCATTGTCATGGTTTTAATCCCTAAAGAAATAAAATCAGTTTTGGGTTTTTTTTTTTCAAGACAAAGGAAAACATCACTACACAACAAAGCTGACTGAAACAATAGCAGCAATTTTTTATTTTGAGAAGGATTTGTTATAAGGTTACTTTTAAGAGAATAAAATATTTCAAATTATTATTTGGATATTTTCACATTAAAAACAGTTATCATCAAACCGCTTTATTTTTTATCTTTCACCAATGCAAATTAGCTGAGAATTGCCACATTTTATATCAAATGCAAAAAGAAAACCATGTAATGGTGTGTTTTTTCAAGAGTACTATCAATTTTTTTTTGCGTAGTATATGCTCTCAAGCCCTTTGTATCCATTAGATTCCAGATCTGCAAACACTTAAAGTTAAATTTAAGCATGCAAATAGTTTTATTTATTTTGGTGGATTTCCTTATGCCCAGAATTAAATCTGAATGCAAGAGGCTGCAGCAGCAGAGTTACTCCAGATTGCTGGGATTTTTCTCATCTAAAGCCAGTACAGTGATGACCACATGGGGGCATGAATCCTGGTTAACAGCTTGGGATACTATTAGCTGATGACAGTGATGGGATTTCAGTGTTAAAATTCCCAATAGTCAAGTAGTCTGAAGCTACAGTTTCAGGTTTAATTGATTGTTGGATCTCTAACTGCATTGCTAGAGTACTGGGGATTTTTAAACTGCAGCAATATTTCAATATATGTTGAGTCTTTTATAGCATTTTCCCCCTCCAATACGACACGTTAAATATTAATTCAAGTAATTAAATACCATCTCCAGCTAAGCTCTAACAGCTCTGAGCAATTATATGTGGATTTTACATGTAATTAAAATGTAATTAAGATGTAATTGAAGTATATGGGTTTAGATTCCAGATTAAATTTTTTTCCATTAGCATAGAGCTATCATTTATTTTCTGATACTACCAGAGGATCTAGCTCAGTTTTGCTCTTTTATTGCTGTTAGATATAAAGCATCATCCTAAAGTGTGCTCACTGAAATGGATAAGATAGATTTGCTGAGTAAGGAGGTGCTATTAACTAAAATTTTATTTACTGGATAAGCAGCATAGATACGGGTAGCTGTATAACTGAGTATGGAATCTTGCAATACTGCTTATGCAAACCAAGTGTCAACGTCCTCAAACTTTAAAATTAGAAGACATAATAGTATAAAAGGGATGGAGACATTTAAAGTTATAGGGTGAGGTGGGTGATTTTTATAAAGCCCTGGCAGTACTGCCAGCCTCAAGTGATGGATGTATCCCAGGACCCATAGCACATCTCATTTTCAAAAAACAGGAGTCAAGATGCACCCCTTTGAGTTCTTCCCCTCCAGAATAATGTTTTTCAGCTATAGGCTGGGGATGTTTTTCCCTATGGTTTTCAGTTTAGATGAGCCTGCAGAGGACAGCTGGTTCAGTTTTTCACATTTGTTCAAGAACCACAATAGCTAGAACTTTGATTTTTTTATTATTTAAAAAAAACCCCAAATGATTAAACAACCTTTTCCAAGTCTTAATGAAGCTGACATTAGTACGAAACTATGTATTTTCATCCCTTACATAGCATAGTAAGACACTGCTGGTGCTCAAGGTAGCAGGGGAGATCTGTGGGAGGCCCCTTGGAGAGGGAAGCCTGCAGCTACTGGGGGGCTGGATGCCCTGGCCTGTTCTCAGCCTCCAGAGAGGCCACATCACATCTCGTGGTGCGTTTTAGCAATACTATTTCAAAACACCTGTTAGCGCTCCAGAGATGCTTTAAGTGGTGCTTTTTTGGTTGGAGTAATATGGTGAAAGCAAGATGAACACAACCGAATGCGCTGTAAAAATGGCAAGACTTGGCCTTCCAATGGCATCTTGCCATTCAGATTTGGTGGGAAGACCAGCAGCAGGTCCCCAGGTCTGGTATTTTGTGCTGTACTTAAGTAGTGGAATCATACCCTTAACCATGGAAGCTATGTGGTGCTATCTGGTGACCACCAGTAATATTTTCAAATAAGCATTTTAGTGTTAGGCTGGGCTGCAAATTGGCTATGCAAAACTCTAACGCAAAAAAAGAGAGCAAAATATACTCTAAGACGCTGCCCAGGAAAATGAATTATCAAATCCATTGCTCAAGATAGCAAGGCACATAGATCTTGCTAGCTTGTTTGCTTACCTTGTCTTGATTTATGCATCCATTTATTCATAGTCATAATTACTGTGTCAGCACAAGTTTTGTAGAGCAAATCCAAGTCGCATTAGCATTAACAAGTAACATAAATTGTAAAGTAATATCAAATTAATTATATTAGGACTAGATCAATAATGGTTGTGATTTTGATTTCTAAAAACATACAGAAAGCAAAGCTGCCTATGAGGGTAATTGAATATCCTGAAGTTCTGATTGAAAAATGATTGGTTGTTCTCATAGTGCATTAGTTTGATGGGAAGGAGTTGAGTCAGCAAGACCTTCACATCTGGATTGACTATAACTATGATGGCTCCAGTTTCTGTAACTGAGATATACATAAAAGTCCTTGAGAAAAAATAATTTCACAACCCCAGACATACAGTATATCATCTATAAATAAATGCCCTTGTATTTTATAGACAGAACACAGTAGAATTTCTGCTGGAAAGTGAGGCTGGGTGGAAAGGTCCAGTACCATGATGAAAAAATAAAGCACCTGCAACTTGTAGGACTTCACATTCTTTCAGCAACTAGTTTTTTACTTGTCTTTACTTCTCGCACTGCTAATGTAAATTAAATGGGACACAGTCATCTTAGAATGTAAATATATAGAGAAAATGAGATTTGTTCATGGATTTCAGGATTAAGGTGTGTCGTGGTTTAAGCCCAGCCGTAACTCAGAACCACACAGTCTCTCTCTCCCTCCCCCCCTTTCCTACCCTGTCACTCCCGAAGGGATGGGGAGGAGAATCGAAAGAATGTAACTCCCACGTGTTGAAATAAGAACAGTCCAGTAACTAAGGTATAACACAAATCACTACTGCTACCACAATAGTAATAATGATAAGGGGAATAACAAGCGAAGAGAATACAATCGCTCACCACCCGCCGACTGATACCCAGCCCGACCCGAGCAGTGATCTAGCCCTTCCGGGTAACTGTCCCCAGTTTATATAATGGCCATGACGTGCTGTGGTATGGAATACCTCTTTGGTTAGTTTGGGTCAGGTGTCCTGTCTCTGCTTCCTCCTGGCTTCC
>JANHGB010020826.1:0-29595 GCA_026283785.1 Coracopsis vasa
GCTGCGTGTGCTGCGGAGGGATGGCTCCCGACAGCTCTGCTCCGCTGGCTCTGCAGAATGACTTCTCTGAAGGGTGTGAAAGCTGCGGCTCGCTGCGCTCGAGCAGATGGCAGTGTTTCTGAGCTGACCGGTTTCTGGAGGAGGTGGTGGTAGGAAACCAAATCATTAAACGCCGCCGCAGCAAACTGCTGAGTCAAGGCTGGGGCTATCACGTGAAGTGCCAAAACCAGCGGCGGTGGTGGGGCGGTGCAGGGCAGGTTGCTGCAGCCACAGCGGGCTTCCTGCAGGAGCGCGCTGGAACCCGGTGTTGCGACACAGCGGGAGTAACGCAATCCCAGCCGAGCAGGAAGCGGCCCAGGCACAGGCGGCGGTAGCTCGTCACAAGCCTGTTACACAAACACCGCTCGCGTATGTGCCGGTTGGTTTGATCACACGCTGGGTGCTTGGGGAGGTGGCAGCGGGGCAGGAGCTGGTACAGCCGGTGCTCCTTCGCTGACCCACACGGAGACAGCAGCCCGTGCTGCAAGGTGCAGGGTTGAGGTGGGCTGCTGCGTTCAGCAGCGTTTCCAGCTGCTGCTGGGTGCGACGTGTACCAAGGCACTCAGCAGCTGGGTTACCGTGTGGCAGCTGATGAGATTTATGCATTTTGTGAGTCATGCCAAACTAGTTCTAGATGTAGATCTGTTTAACGTGGGAAAAAAGTCCTTTGACTGACAGCTCAACATGTTCTTTGGGCTTGTAACAGCAAAGTAGAAAAATGTCAGGTTTGTGTCTATCAACATACATTGCTAACTTGCTGGAGATACATCTGTCAGCTTCAGAGCAGAAATCATGTGAGAATGGCTCTGCTCACGAGCCACCTGCCACTTCAACTCTTATCAAAGATGTGTTGGCTGTAACTGGTTTTGAGAAATCTCAGCAGCAGAGGAAGTTCTATCTAAAATACAGGGCTGGAAGGGAGGCTGTCTTGTATAGTCATTTTAGTATCTGGATATTTTAACTGCAGGACTGCAGTGCCGTGACCTAGAATAACATTACATCCCTTTTACAGAGAGCACATCAGGGCAGATGATATATGAAATAACCATATATGTAATTAACCATATATGTAATTAGTGTACAGTTTCTAGCTCTGACAGAGATAGAAAACCAGGTCTGGCAAACCCCGAGTTAATGCCTGTTCACTGCATTGTCCTGAGCAACAAAACTCTTCCAGGGAATGATCTCACTCCAGGTTGAGGCTGCCTGTCTGCTTTTGGAGCTTGGATTATGAAGCAGCAGTGGTGCTGTAGGAATAAACAAGGAAGAAACTGAAGGGATACTGTTGTAGATTAAGCCCAGCCTGCTAATAAGTGTTCTCAGACTGAAGCCAAAATACAGCTCTGTACCAGTTACTAGGAAGAAAATTAACTCTATCCCAGCTGAAACTAGGACAGATACGCAGGATTGCAGTCCTTTGGTTGCAGAACCAGTTCTCCAGAGGATGGAGCCTGACGTACCCTCTGGCCGCAGCCTACAAGCTTTACCTGCATGGTGACAAGGTTCCAGCTCATCCCTGCAGAGGTTGTATTTTGTAATCTGTTCCCATCTCATGCCTGAAAGCTGTACCTCCTCCCCAGCACAGACCTAGCAGAACTTGATCTGCACTGTATCTTGTCCAGGTTTTAGTCATAATTAGTAGAGCAGCCTTGCTTTGAGCCTCAAACTAGCACCAGCTGAAGGATTTTCTTGATGCAGGTGAGGGACTGCTTTTGAGAAAGGTATCTGCTTTTGACCATAGTAACAAACCATTCTCAGATACATTTCAAGTTTCGCAGACTACACAATGGTAAAACAGAACATGCATTGTGGTAATTTCATATGAGGTTTGGTTTGGGAGGGGAAAAGAGCTACATATTAAGTGTACATTGTACTAATAAATCCAGCACTGATATTTCATGCTGTATTATAACTACTTCCCTTTCCACTTGGTACAAAGATATCCATTTTGTGTAATCTTGGATGCAATTTACTTGCATACTCATCCCTCTCAGTTTGCAACGTGATAGTGACTAAGCTTTGCAAAGAAGCATCACAACCTTTGAGCCCTGTGATGGACGAGGCATTATCAGAGAGTCTGATACTGACCCTCTGCCTGCTCTAATTGCATAAAGCATCTCTAACATTGGATCTGCTGGAAGAGCAGCAACTGCAACTTCCTTATTACCGAAAATACCATTAGATGGAGCAGAACCTCTAAACTTACCCTTTCTTGAAAAGGCAAAATTTTGTAGCCTTTTATGGCTACAAAGCAAGTTACAATTACTTCGGCACTTTAACACAGATGTACCCAGTGACATCCCTCTTTTCCTTCAGCTCTAAAATAGAGGTGCTGCAAGCTGACAACTGATTATTTTAAGGAGTAAGTGAAAGAACTATCATCAATGCATACTGTATTCTCTCTGAACACTGTTTGGCATTAGTAGCTTAGCATTAGCCACTAAAGCAGCTGAAGCCTTCAGCCACAAGAGCTGACGGAGCATAAACTTTTGGTAAAACTAACGCTGCTAACAAAACTCACTGTGTGCAGCAGATAGAAGTGGAATGAAAAAGATAAGGACAATTCCAAAAGAGTGAAGTAACTTCAGGAGGTGGCCAGCCCAGCAACAGTGAAACCCACTGAGAAATCAAGAGAAATCACTGACAAGAATTATGTGCCTGGACTTGGGGATGGGGTGATTTGTGGAACGGGTATAAATGGGAAGCATGAGTTGGGGTAGGGACCCTTCTCTGGAGGCACCCAGCTCCAGCTGTAACTGAGGAACTATCAAAAGACTAATTGGAAACCTTCACTCGGACTTGGCATTCTCAGCAGGATCCTGTAGTCAGACCTTGTTATGGTGCCAGGTGTGTGTAAATGCATAACAATAAAAATTTAGTATTTACTGGATGCTCCTTTTCTGAAGCTTAAGAAAAAGGTTTTCTCTACAGAGCTGCAATGTCTTACTGATGTTAGAACATTAACTTTCAAAGTTACTTTTCTTCTTGAATTCTTATCTTAATGCTTATTTCCCATAAGCAGCAGCAAGCCAAATTGTAAGAGTCATTTTAAGGATGACTCTTACAGGAATATGACCCTGTATCAGGAAGGTATTACTTAACCAGAAGAAAAACTTGCTTCATTGTAGGCTGATCAACATCCACTGCTCCTCTTCCCAATTAACTCTCTATTTTACAAGATACCTGCATAAAGTCCAGTGTCCCAACCCCTCAAGTAAGTTTTCAGGTGCTTGTTTTCTAAATAGCACAATATGCCCACAAACCCTTTCCTCTAAAAAGGAAAAAACCCCAAACAACTAAAGGCAAATCCAAAGCTATTGCCTTAAATTTGATTTGGCAACAGTTTCTCTCAAAATCAGGAGAAAGAACAGCAATATATGTTGCACTTCATACAGTAACAGAAACTGAAAGTATTTTCTGCTCTCTGGGAATCTGCTTCTGTAGGATTAATTTCTAACAACAAAATTCTGTAGGATTGTGAAGAACATAGGAAATAGTCTAAGAATAAATTATTAGTGGAAAAACCATCCCATGCATTTAGATGCCTCCACGCTGTAACAGAACACATGCACCTGAGCAGCATTACTAGAAGAAATTCACCATTCCTATTTAAACCCACCACACGAGGATTACAGCAGTGCTGTGCAAGGTCAGCCTCGTTGCAGTGTCTGCAAGCCTTCAGCAGAGATCAGTTTAGAGCATCAGCTCTTGCTTTGCTATAGCTCTCCCATTCTCAAACCACCCCTCCAGAGCTTGGAAAGCGAGATCAGAACACCCTGCCACCCCTCTCCACTAAGTCCTTAGAGCACCTGCACCAGGAAGGGCCAGTCTGAAGATACCCCTGACAAATTCTGGTCAGGTTTAGTCCAGCGGTTCCAAATGGCTGAAGAAAAATTAAGAATGGCCCAGTTGGTCATCACCAGTAACAGAAACAAGTTCCTTGTCCAGCTCTGTCCTGTACTTCCGTAACTGTACCACAGCCATTAAAAAAAATTACTAGCTTTACAGGGAAACAAGGAATAATCGTACAGCAGGAGAGAAGCCTCCTGTACTAGCAATGAGCCAGCACCTTTGGTAGTGTTGCACCATTTCTGGCACTTGACACATTCTAATCCCAATTCAGTTTGTAGGATGTTTACTTCCTTCCTCCCCATTAAATTAACCTGGTAGAAGACTTGGTAAAAAAAATAAAATTCAGGAATGGAAGCCACTTAGAAAACTCAAGGGATTTTAATGACTGAATAAAGGAGGAACTACTGATTATTATACTTAAGTAGCAAACAAGTATTTTGCTATCAAAGCACAAGCTAAAGAATTTAAAGAAGCCACAAACATTAAGCCCAACATACAGAACTTTGAGTAAGAAGGCATTTTACACACAGGGGTTTATCAACACAAAACTGTTTTAATATTTATTAAATGACACAAAATACCTAGATAACAGACTCACTCTCTGAAAGGACATGTATTTACATTATTTACCAACTTAAGAAAGACTCTCTGTACCCATATCAGACTTATGAAACATAAAAAAGGTTTTGCTGCTCTTTGCATCGAAGGATGCAATGGTGATACATGCCCCGTTTGCAAGTCTGCATAAACTATAACTTTTTGATGCAGTGAAAAAGCACAATTTCATATCCTGGTAGCCGAGGGAAGAGGCTTCTGAAAAGTAACAGGGTTAGTTTTCTCCCCCACTCCAGACACACTCTGAAGAACTGTTATACAAAAAGTATATTACATTTTTGAATGCTGCTGTACTCTTACAATTTTAGTGTAACGTTTCAAAGAAAATATTCTTCCTACTATATGAAATCACTAAAAAAAGTGGTATTTGAACATTTCTTTAGATGCACTTTTTTTTGTGTTTTTTTGTTTTTTTTTTTAAAAGAAAGCATTGGGCAAATGATATGTCTGGGAAAAACTGAAAGGCTGAAAAAAAAACCCAACCCCAAAAAAGAGCAGAGACCAAAATTCGAAGAACAGCTAAAGCAACGCAACAGTTTGCTTGGGTTTGGGGGATTTTTATTAACTATTTACTTTGGCACCTTTGTGTAAACTATAGAACAAAACAACACTTACAACACATTTGCAATTACAGCATTTAAACAAAATGGTCACTTTTTAAACCAGCCAAGACAAAAAAATAGTCCATTTATGGGTATAAAGTTTAAAAAACCTAAAATATATATTTCTAAGAATAAACTGCAATTTCTTATGAACAAGGTGCTATAAACTGCATGCAAGAGTCAAGATTAAAAATGTGTGGCCAAACAGACAAGCTGTGTTCTAGCCAGATGAGCTGTGGTCCAAGCCCACTTTCATTTTTCTTACAGAGATATATATGGCTCAATAGGCAGGCACATGATCCCAGCAAGAAGTTGCAGAGTTGTACGGCTGGACAGTAAATCTTGGCTGCAGCTTTGTCATTTAACCAGGAATGAGCAATTCCTTAGCAGAGAAGATGAACAAGTTCTTGGGGAAACCCCATGCAGATACAAGGAGAAGACTTCTCCCCTCCCCTCGCTCACCTCTTCTCTTGGCCTAGCCAGGGCTCTCAAAGTCCATTCTTTGGGTTGCTTTAACTAGATTGCCGCTTAGGGTCTGCCTCAGATCGTGGAACTCTGATGAGATTTGAGGACACTTTCTATGTAATATTTTCTGCATTTAACTTACTGAAATGGATGGGATAAAAAATAAATAAACCTTCAGACCTTTCTGGTTAGGTTGACTGATTGCAACACACTTGCCTAATGAGGGAGGAGTTTACCAAAATAGGTATTTTAAACATGTAGTGGTGTTAGATTTATATGCTACAACAGACTGAATGGAACCACTTCAATACTGATACTCATCATCTCCTGTCTCCCAAAGAGTTAAGTTTTATGCTCCTTCTCAAAAACACCTTTTTAAAAGGAATCTTTTATTTGCTAAAGATACAAAACACATACAACAAAAAGGAACACTGAATGCAAAATACAGAATGTTTTGGGGAGCTGTTCTTTCCTCCCCAGTGGATCTCTATTTGAACTAATACTTAAAGATTTGCAGGAGCAGTCTTCAAGTTTCTTACCAGATAATTCTACTGTTAGTATTTTTCTTGCAGAGGCAAGGGTGGTCCTGGATGTTTACCAGTGGTTATGCTGCAATAGTGTCAAAGGATAAGGTAGATTTTCTGCAGATCACAAAGAGCTGTATGACAGTTAGTAGAAGGTGACAGCAAATAATTTAGTAGGAGAAAAAAAACCCATCTGCAACATCTGTCAGCTGAGGGCTGCATATAAAAGAGCTTGAGAGAAAACACAGCTGGGGGAAATATGGAATTAAACAGTAAATCAAAAAAGCAATAAGGATGGGATGTGTCAGATACAAAATACACACACATACACACACTCGCCCTCTCTCACACATGCACACCCCTGAATGTGGAATCACAGTGATAGAAGTTATAGATCATAGAGAGCTAAGTTACACTGCCACTAAACAAAAGTAACATCTTGCTTCCAAGAAATATCTGGTATTCCCCAGGACTATCAGTGCCTAAAAGAGGATGAGGTTTTTCATTGTGCTCTGCAACACAGCTGATGGTAGGTCTAAAGCCTGCTGGGTAAGGAAGAACTGTTACATGGAGGAGTTACCTTTTCTGTTGACACTCCCTCCCCCCATATATTCCTGGCACATGCTGCTATAGCAATAAAAATAATGCATCTTGTTGAAACAAAGCTCTACATTCAAGTGACTTAATCTCCCATGTCTTATAAAGATGCAAAGAATGCTCTCTGGTCATCTAAGAAAATATATTTTAGATGCCTTATAGCAATACTTAACTTTATATATGAGAGGTAGGCTTCTGGGTTCTAGGAGGCCTGCCACATCTAGGGCTGAGTTCTTAAAGCTTTAAGTTAAAGCAATCCAAAGCAGGGCAGACTTTAGAAGAGCTGCCCTGTCTAAACCTTGAGGTTAGTTCAAGTTTAGAATGTTGCAAAGCAAAACAAGTATTAAAATCCATTTGCAATTTTTGTTCTTACAGCTTTACCACAAGAACAGCGTGGCTTTTCATAGATACCTGTAAATAGATCTGCTTTTCTAGAGTATTGCTGCCAAGAGGTGAAGGCCTCCTAACCCATGACTAGTAAAAACTGTCACTTTTTCCATTATGGCTGTTTTATGCTTAAAATTCCCAAAGGTGAACACTAAGTCTTATAGGCAAGCCATATAAATCTAATCTGAACTTGTTTTGTTGTAGCAGTTCTTCAAGAATGGTGTTTATATACAGTATATATGCCCACACTGCAAACTTTATACACTGTTTTATATTGGTACCATTTTGTCCTAATTATGACCAAGAGTGTTTTCCATTAGATCAGCAATAAGCATAGCTTGGCTTATTCCCCGTTTTCCCTCCCTCAAGGGAAAAACCCAAGTGTGGGCATCAACCAAACCAATGGTATGTTACTAACTGAAATGCATTCTGTACAGTAAATTAAAAGTTTGCATGCAGTTTAAGCATTTTAAAGGCTATTTTCTTATATTAACCTCCTGTTTCCTTTCAAAGGTGTGAAAGACATCTGTCATGTATCAAGGGACTCCTCTTCAGACCCAGAGACAAATGGAATCACAAAGACCAGGTACTTTCTTTCAGCTTTCTGCACATCTTACTAAATAACATGCAAAGAGTTCAACAGCATTCTTCTTAAAATGTAAATAGTACTCTTTAAATGGGCATGTTAACCACTGAAAGAAGTCCACTCTACTATACTTTTCCATTACACTGCTTTCATTCAATCATCGGTAGTATAAAAAGTCAATTAACGGGATCAACAGGCTAGTTTATCCACTGGCAACTGTGTATGACACCAAGTGTGCAGTAAAACAAAGGCCAACATATGTTTATGCAATATAGTTGTACTGGTTGGGGTTTTCTTTATCTCTTTCCATGTAGTCCCTGTCAATTAAGGATTCTATTCTCTTCTTAAGGTCAGCAGGCTGTAAAATAAAGCAGATGTCAGCATTATTACTTTGCAGTCAATTTTTCTCAGTTCTTTCTTTCTACTTAAGCCCAATATCCTTCCTGTTTAAGATGGTTGAGGAAACAGAAATTACAGTTGGAAAAAAAAGATCTCCTTAGACATCAAAGCTTCTGGAGTCTGCAATGTGTAACTGAAGAGAAGGTAACCAAATTAGCTTGTCACTTGCAGCTAAGCATAAACTTTTTACAGCAGGGAAAGATATTAATTGCTGTTTCAAATGAACTCTAAAGAGCTGCAATTCATGCACTATGTACCAAAATGTTTCTGACTTTTACCTGGTAAAAATGGTACCAGTTTCATTTTATCTTGACGTGAGTGAGTTTTACAATGGTTTTGGTGCCCTATGAATTTGATGGGTGAAGGACTTCGTAACGATGCCTCATGATAGAGTCAGAGAGTGCATTTAAACCTGTTACAACCCTGCAAGGCCCAACTGCAGTTTATGCAATACTTACAGGACTGCAGGAACAAACCAGAATGAGATGGCAGTACTTTTTATCTCGCATTCCCATTGATAGGAAGCACTGTATATTTGAACTCAACAGAGATGCATCACTGTATCTGAAAATCAATTTCTGTTTGTACACAATAGGCTATTCATTTCATCTTGCAACTGTGGGCTTCTTTAGCTTTGAGACATTTACCAGTATCTAATTTTCAATCCATTTATATGTGTGTGTATATATATTAACCAGTGTCTCGAAAATGCACTGAACATTTACTGGTTCCTAATTTATTAACAAATGCCAACCAAATTAAGAATCAAAACCAAGTGTTCAAGGCCAGGTTGGATGGGGCTTTGAACAACCTGGTCTAGTGGAAGGGGAGTTGGACCTAGATGAGCTTTAAGGTCCCTTCCAACAAAAAACATTCTATGATGCTATGAATTCTGCATTACGTATCTGAATCATTTTCTCCTTGTCTCAAAGAATGCATTGCCAGAACACTTCAATACAAGAACAAGGAGAGCTAGCTTCACAGTTATTGCTAACACACTCCGGTTGGAAAAGCCTTTGGTAATAGGTTTTATTAACTTGCTAAAAGCCTGAGGTAATTTTCAGATAAGTGAATGCAGCTGGCACTTTAGGAAGTCTGAAAGCAAGTATTTGTCCTTCCCAATAGTACAAAGATGCATATTTTGGACAGAAGCGCTGTTCAACTAAAGACAGCCAGGGAATACAGAAAGTAATAAAAGGTTTTAGAATAATAAAAAACAGTACTACACCTTTACTGGGAATTTAAGCTGGTTGTAGACCTCGGACACAAGCAGGTTATGACTCAGCGTCTTGCGCATCTTCATGATTCGTACAATTGCAGCATCAATCTGGTATTGCCTGTCCTGGAAAACTCTCTCTGTAGTGCTTGCCTGTTCCTCCACCTGAAGGATCCATTTAGAAAAGTTTTAAAGGGAGCACTAGAACTGTCAAAACTATTGTTCATAGATCTAAGACCGTAAAATGTCTGTTGGCAAATATCTGACAGAAATTCTTTAAAAATACGAAGACCGACTGTCTGTTAAAAAAGCACTTTTACAAGGAATTTTTGCACAGATTTTACACTGGATGGCTAACAGGGAAAATTCACTGTGAACTTGTTTCTATGTTCACAAATCATTCGGTAAAGCTCCAGGGAATGATGAGGGGTGAAAAGAACATTCACTAATTTGAACTTCCCTTTAACAACCTTATTAGAGACATCTAGCATCACTGGTGTCTACATTAGTATGGAAGCACACATTTAAATCAGCAATGGTAGATATGTGCTATCATCCAAATGATATGTAATTTACAAAGATATCAGCATGTACATTACAACCGAGAGGAAAAAGAAGCTTGTAAATGGGCAGGCAATAAGATACTTAACCCAAGGATCTAAACCCCAGAGGATTAAAATGAATATACCGTTTCCTTCATCTGAATTTGGTTGATCTTTATCCTGAAGAGCTTATGTCTGAAATCATCATTACACGTGAATTTATCACCATCTTCTACATCTTTGCCTTTGGGGCTTTTAGTCAGTACTCTGGCTTTGCCGCAAGCCAGAGATTGAAGTGTCCTTCTCAGCTCTCCGTCCTCTAAAGCAGAAACAAGTTGTTTAGGTTTTTTTAAGAAAGAATGCTTGGAAGTAGTCAGCTGTTTTCAATACCAACCTATCCCAGTGGCTTGTTTTATCTCCTCTAAACTGAACTCCTCTCCTTCATTAAACATGAGCAGCACCAGTGTCTGGAACAAGGAGACCTGAAGTTCTTTTTTTCCCTGTCACAAGGGAAATTAACAGGCATCACTAGGCTGGTTTTAATTTTCTCTTTTTTGGGGGTGGGAGGGAAAGGGAACACAGTGATAATAACGACACAGACACTCTTGAATGTCAATTATTTCATTTAAAGGATCTGATTTAGTTTTTCATATTCTCAAATGGATAAAGAGCTACTGGTCACCTTGTATTACTACGAAATATAGAATAAGCTAGATGTCAGAAAGTTAGACTATCCAGTGACAACACTCACCCAAGACATGCACCAACTTACTCAAGACAAATCACAAAGCAGTGAGTGCTTAAAATTACAGTTTGAAAGACCTTTAAATCAATGTGCAACACAAACATTAGTTTAAGAAATACAACTATAGGATCTTTGAAATAACTTAAGTTTGATCATATTTGTTTTACCATTAACATTTTAATAAAAAACAGAACTGGTACGCATTCCTACTCCAAGATTAATTTTCTTGAAATATATTTGCACCCATAAAGAAATGCTGAAGGGGAGTAACTAGCAGCCCTTTGCAAACAGTTGTGTTCTGGTGCAATCCAAAACTTTTCTCTATTTCAGTAGTGAAAAGCTTACAGTAAAGATACTTAATGCTGTCAGTTGAATTAAAGTCATCTATGGGACACAGCATCCTCTTTTTAATTCTCCCCAGTACAAAAATTAGTGCCACTTTTAATATGCAAATACACCCACTGGCTGATTTTCCCCAGGCAGTAACTAACAGCCTTCCCCTCATTGGCAAGAAATCAGATCGGTCTTCTTAGACCTTAATACATCCATTCCAGAAACTACCAACTCCAGAAATAATGGCAAAAGGTCAAAAGTTAAAAGTAATTGCAGAAACAGTGCTAAGTTTTCTATCATGGCACAAAAAACCTTCCAAATATATCCCTAAGTTACAATCCATACTCTTGAATTGGCAAAGCAGCAGGAATAAGAGAAAGAAAATACACTCACCTCTTTAAATTCTGCTTTTAGTACACAGTGTCCTAATGTTGACTGCCACTGAAGTTTCCTACCACTGTGTTTTCCTAAATAAAAGGTCTTGAAAATCTCCTGAAGTTTTACCATCTAAAGAAAGAAAAAACCCAAAACACTAAAACACAATTTCTACTTTAAAAAAATCCTTCCCTCTGCAATCAAATGAGCCATAAGCAAAGGCTCAGAAAGATAAAGGGAACTGCAAAAAAAGAAAAACTATTTAAAGAAGACACTTCTGCGCTTATTTCTAGAGAACACATGCATATTTCAAACCCAGCTGCAGCTGACATCAAGATGCATTACTGGTAGGCTGATAGGTGGTATAATATGTCTCTATTCATTACCTCAGGGGGCAAATGGACCTCCATAGGCACATAGGTTGGCCAGTAACCCATAGTCAGAATATTCACTGTCAGTTCAATATTGCCAGGGACATTCTGATTTTGCATATACTGCAGAGAGAAACAAAGTAAACTGAAATAATTCAATGCTTATTAAACGTATTTCAGGTAGAACTGAGGAGTTAGAGCACAGAAGAGAAGTAACCTTATGATGTCTTTGCTGTACAAACTGCAAGTTACGTACATGAAAAATAAGATTAAGAGAAAGCACTTTTCTGAAGTTCTAAAGGCACTTCCATACAGAAAGAAAACAGCAAAACAAGTGTTTTAGTAGGCTGATGTGAAGACAAACCTAGATATGTGTGAATGGATGAAAGAATGTTAAAATTTGCTGGTAATCAAACCATTACAGAACCAAACTTACTAGCCAGTTCATCAGATACAGTGGTGTATAAAATGTTTTGTAAGCTTACAGTTCTTTTATTACTGCTGGTGATTTGGAGGTGTGTGGGTGTTTATTTATTTATCTTTTATAAGAAACTTCTGGTGTCAGGTTTTTTGCTTCATTGTTCAGGAAAACCATTAATAAATGCAGTGAAACATTAAAAAGCACAGGCAGCACAGAATTAAGAAATAGATTCTGACTGATTTTCAGTAGAGACTGTTTTCCCAGTTGGGCTTTTGTCCACTGCTTTCAAAAGCTATCACCTACAAAGTCTTTTTCTCTTTAGTGTAAGAACATTACAGGCAATAGGAGTAATTCAAAAGAAGTTTATCTTAATTGCAATAGAAGTGTACACAACTGAAGACACCCTGTACACTCTCATTAGGCTAAGAATAACTAATTCAAAAAGCAAGTAAATGAAGGCGCCATGGCAGGCTTTCCCACAGTACCTGTTTAAACTGAATCATTATGTCTTTTGAAAGCTCCATATCTTTAAACATTCCTTCAAGTTTGCTGGTGAAAGCAGCTCCACATTCTATAAAAGAGAAAATTTAAATCTTAAAAATTAGTATTTATTTTCAACACCACAGAGTAGCTACTGTAAGTATCAGAACGTACTTTGAAGCAAGACTACCTATTTCAGCATACGTTCTTACCTAAAGTCTTGGATTCTAATTAAGATACAGAACAAGGTTATAAACAAGGCGGGAAATGTTTTCATGTGGCAGCTATTTTGCAACCCAATTTTTTTACACATGGACACAATGGGTCATCCTAGTACTCAACCTGCAACCTGTCATTCAGACAACAGTTCTGATCAAGTTCTAAAAATCTTACTCTTACCACCCAGAGACTCCATCCTACAAACAATGGAGACCAGGCTAGAAGACTAGTAGCTGGCACCTTTATGTTTCAAGTCCTTACACAGTATGAGTAACAAGCAGAAGTCATCAAGTTCTCTGAGCGTATCACTGACTTACTCATCAGGGAACCTCTGCTCTATCCCACTTTCATGTCCTGACTTTTGACTATTGCTGCTGTAATTACAAAACTAAAAGCAAATGAGTCTCTTTCAAAATCCACCAGTCATTCAAGATTTGCATACCAGTTTTTCGCCCTCATGTAAAAGGGAATTACCAACAGCATTTCTAGGAAAGCCTGTTTTTAAAAGACGACTATTTTTAAAAGAAAGCAAGCTGATAGACATTTACCATGTTTGAGTTTGGAAAGCATTGATTTTTCAGCATCTACTGATGCACTCTTCCCAACTAATAGTCTCTTTGCTAGATCTTTTTTATAAAAGGCCTCAAAGACATCTTTTCCTGTAAAAGATGAGATTTGACAGTAATCACAAATCATTGTTTTATACAAACCTTACTTCGCCCCAAGTAAAAGCTCAGTAAAGCTAACAGTAGCCTTAAACAGCGCTATACCAGCAAACTGCATCTACAGAGATTGAGCACTTGAAAATGCAGACAGACTGCAAAAAATATTTAAAAACTACCTTTATGTTACTGGTTAAACAACTGTACCCCCACAAAAAAACACATAACTTACCATATATGAATCTAAATATGATCATAATTTTATCCAGCATTTTTTCAAGTTCTTCATCAGTAGCTTCTTTGTTGCCTGCACGAAGCTTTGAATCTACATATTTAGCTAAAAGTATTGAGGAATAGAAAGTTTAACAAATGCTGAATATCACAATGTAACAATAATTTATTTTTTCTACACCTAATATTGTAAAATCTTTTGGAAATGTAAATGATCCTAAAATCACCTTCAAATCAGTTTCATCGCAGCTAGCTTGATATATTTTAATAGAGGGTATAAAGTTCTAAAACCATTCCAGCCTGATCTCTTTTTTCAGATAAGCAATTACTCTATCATAACTTTATCAGCACACATAATGTTAAAAAAAAGATTCCTGTGCATATAAAAAATGTCCTGGTCCATATTATGATCTCAAAGCAAAAAGTCACCACTGGTATAGATTGACATGGCTATAATAAAAGCAAAAAGATCAGAATTAAAATATGTAAACCAGTTACTTAAATGCTGAATTTTTTAGCAGATTACTGTTTGGTTTAATTTCAGATGGTCTGGTAAGCACATTATAGTTAGTGAATTAATTTTAAAAAGGGAGGGCAGAAAGCATTACCCCACAAGCCTAACAGCACAACAGACTGCAAGGCAGGTATTATTCACTGTGTGGGGAAACCATTAAGGTATTCAAAGTGCAGACAGCCTGTAATGCACACACATCTGTAAACACCGTTCTCTGCAAACAGGGTCTCTGTCCCTGTAACGTGAGGTAAAGGGCATCCTCATCCCTCTTCACTTTTATATATTAAAACATAGCTATGTAGAGTCCCTCATAGCTCTGTGCACATGTGCTGGTAGCACAGTTATGTAAGCTTCTGAAAAAGTCAAATTACTAGCAGTATGCTTACATCTGCACACCAGTCAATTGCTGGAATGCGCAAATTCTAACGTTCTTCACTTTTCTACAGCCTAGCCAGTGAACTGCTGAACAGAGCTTGTTCTTAATATTTAATGCTATTCTATGAAATGGTTCACTTGCATAACAAGGCACAGTAGTTTCCCAGTTTGACAATGCACTGTGCATAATGTCTTTAACACACAACTCCATCATATCCCATCTGTAAGCTGCATCAGCAACTCTCTCTTGTCCCCCACCCAAATTCTCACATGGAAAGAAACTGAAGAAAAATACCTATGAGTTCAGCTGGCTTATTTGGTCTTTTGTTAATGAATGTTTCAAAGGCTTCTTTCATGGCATTTACAAACTTCTCATTCTTGAGAAAGCAAACATCAATAATATGGTCAACTTTGTCTTTAAAATCAAGTAGTTCTTGGACCATGGTTTTGTCTTTTTCTGGATTAATTACTATGGTGCTACCAAATGCCTGCAAAATAAAACATATCTTTCAATTAGCCTGAACAATGAATTTAAATTACAAGAATTTTAAAAGCCCAAGTTATCTTGGTAATGTCTTGTTTCTGGTATTCATATTAGTTCCACTAGCACAACATAAGTAGTTTACTATTATTTACTTTATAATCATTCCTAGACCTTGTATGTTGATTCAAAACTGATCTATGGATAAGTGAACAGATTCAGAACTGCTTGAACAAATAAACTTAAGCATGACAAAAGTAACATACCCTTTTTAAACATCTCCGTCCTCAGGTTTCACACAGCTGAAGCTCCCACTAAATTCAGTTTTATTTAAGAGTACTGCTATGCCATTAGAGAGCCTTCCTTCACAACCACCATACTTTCTGTGACAACATTTCCACTGAGTAATAAGATGAAACATCTGAAGTGATATTCAGGTGCTTTTTGAACTTAAAATGGTTGGTAATTTAAGCTACCACTCATTCTACCAAGAAATTTTACCAGGGAGAAGACAGAAACATTCTGCCATTACCAAAATACCTATTGGAGAAATACAGTTGTCCCCCCAACTAACTATAAGCCATGTAAAACCACCAAATTTATTTGGAGTTCAGTAGTTCAACTGAATGTTGAGTATTTTCTTCAACAGGGCTAGAGCAGTTACTGTACTTTTCCTAGTACAGTTTCAAAAGCTGCCTATTAAATATATGTTTATAAGCAAGTAGTCTTTGATTCTTAGTAAAATGCAATAGTTCATCAAGATGACTCAAGTATCTGTGTATAAACCCCATCGAGACAGTAGTGGTGTCTGTTCCAGAGTTCTAGGAACAGTACCTTTATGTACTCAATCCAGTGTTGCAAGAGAACCTGTACTCCACCTCTCACACGGCTGAACAACTGATACAGAAGAGACAAGTCTTGAATCCGGTTTTCATCAAGAAGGTGGTTTAAACCTGCAAGTGAGAGAATTTCAGTAAGAGTGAAACCCAGAGTAATTCAAAGAAAGTGCAGCACATTATTACAGAAAGGGGCCTCTTCAAAGCTAGGGTTTTTTTTAATCAGGCCATTAGTGGTTTTCTTTTTTTTTTTTTTATGCTACCTAATTGCTCTGTGTATCTTAGGCTACAGGTACTTTGCATACCACAATACCTTTGCTTACTTCCGCTTTACTATTCCCTACAGATTTGAAACTTTTACACTACTGATCTGTAGGAAAGGTTCCTTGGAAAGACAGAGCTCTGGGTCTCAATTCCAGCTGTAAAATAGATTTTACAGATATTTGAAGGCAAGCAGCTTCAAGAAATAGCTTCATCTTTCACTTTTTAACATTTGGGCAGAGAAGGCCTGATGCTCCACAGCAAGGTTCTAAGAAAGTAGACAGGTAAACATTGCAAACTTGATACTCCTCTCAATAAAGAGTCTGTTACAGACGTGCAGAAGATGCTCACAAACCTGTTTCATCCATAATCTGTCTCATAAGGACTTTGTAATTTTCTTTTATTATTCAACCCTTCCTGCACCCGTATCTATTTCCAGACTACTCCTCAGTGCAAGAGGGTCACCTGACTCCACAGACTATTGCAGAATAGAGGCAACATACTTCATGGCTCAAATCACATTAAATTTTTTAGAAAAAGCTGCTTTTTGTAAGCAGCAAGTAATCAAACGTTTCCCCATCATCTGAAGGCTACTCCTTTATCTCTGAGTCTTCAAGATACTATTTAACACACTGAAATCAAGAATTCCCTCTTACAGTTTTCCTTCTGCTTTGCTGCATATCTGAAGACAGCACTGTCTCTCCTTTCTTCTGACAAGGAGAATGGTATTTGCCCTCTTGCAAAATGGTCAATGCTATTTCATGAACTGGAAAGCTCATCAGTAGCAAAGGGCATTAAAGAATGCCATAGTTTGTGTCCTCCCGCAGCACCTGCATCTGCCACTTTATTTTTCAGCACAGGAATTGAAAGCCCCAAAGCAGTAATTAGGAACGTTTCTATGAAGAAGAAAGATTACCTTTCTGAAGAATGGCTGTTAAATGTTCACCTAGAAGTTGCTTTTCTACAGTAGCGATTAGTGGCTTCCTAAAGAAAAAATGTTTAGAATTATTTTTCCTTTTTCCATTAGTGACAGCTTTAAATCCTTTTTTTGAGATTATGTTAACTACAGTTGTCATTGGGAGTGCTCTATTTATCTGTGGCCAAGGACCTAAAATGATTATACACATATTTATCCTTTTTCCTCCCCAGTAAGCAGTCTTTTTTTCTGTTTGCTGACTGGCTGTTTAGTTCACACAATAAGACTGTTGTATGTGACCTCTAGAGAGCTGGACAGTGATTCCATCAGTGAAGAAACTGGGCAAAAGTCTGACAAAGAATTTGCCATCTCCTGTTCTGTGGGAGCAGACTTGTGTCTTGGGAGACAAACCAAGGAGGAAAAAAAGCCACCTCATGAGTCAAGTAGTATTAAAACAAAATAGGGAATTGGCCACGAATAATGGTGTGGAAGAAGGAAGCCACTAAACAAGCCAAATGTTTTTAACAGCTGAAGGAGGAAGGAAACAAAAATGTATGAGAGGATCCTCTCAGAGAGCTCCTCTGTGCCTGCTCTTTAAGCTGCCACCACTTGCTCAAAGAGTTTTGTTCTATTAGTGACCTACATTTTCTCTCAGACACAACAGCTATGGCTTTATATTAGAGAACATTTCTCCTGTCCTATCAGTCATGACCTCCCCTTGACTGTGTTACAGGATATCCTGTCTCTAAGTAGGAAGACTGAAGACTGACATTACTCAGTAATTTCCCAAACTCCATAAATAACATGCAAATATTTTAATGTAAATATTCAGTCTTTAGCTTTAGAATTCTCTGTCCCAGGTCCTATCTTTTTCAGATAGGATGGTGCTCAATTAATTGCATTTCATCAAGAAAGAGACCGTTGGACTGGGGGTGGCAGCCTGTTTTTCTCCAGGCAAATGACCAACAGCCTTTATGTCAAAATAGAAGGAAAGGATATTAGCTGTGTAAGCCAATACAGTGCTTCATTGTAAACAAGGAATTGTGGGAAGTGAGAAGCATTTGATGGTCAGTCAATAACAAATAAACTGTAGCTATTACATGGCCCTCAACAGCCAAATGGCCAATAATACCAAGCAAAACTGCACTTACTGTGTGCTCTGATCTAAATAAGTGATTATCCTGTCTGCTTCTTCTTCCAAGCGCTTGTTGACATGGTGAAGATATTCTGGAACCTGAAAATGCCATAGTAGTTTTGTATGTTTAAAAAAAATATTAAAAAGAAATAAATCAAGGTGTGTATGTGTGGGAAGACAGTACTGGTCTGACAGCAGCAGTTCTAAGCAGAAACCATTGGCATTGTGACTGAAGTCTGCATGTGAATTTCCTTCTTCAGAGTACTATAAAACATAAAGGTCACATTACTGCCCAGTATACTAGCTAACGCAGCAAAATAGTTCCTTTTCCTGACAAATACTTGGTCATTAGACATAACAAACATTGTTAAACATTCAAAATACCTCTCGTTCCTGCATAAGCCTCTGCCCCTCTGCTGCATACAGACGGTTAGTCTCTTCCAAGAATCTATGTTCGAAAGAGTCTTGATAAATCTAGGGAAACAACATGATAGCAACGCATGGTAAAACTTACTGAGCATTAAATAAGAATCTGAGCTCTTTACGAGTTTAAAAGTGAAACAAGTTTACTCACCTGTAAGTCAGAAAGCATGCTTAGAAGGCTTCGCAGTAAACTCCTATCAATAGCCTCACCATTTCTTTCCCTCTCAATCAGGAGAAGAATGCCATCAATAGTTTTGTTCTGAACTTTCTGGTCACTGATTATATGAGTTCTGAACAATTCTAGACCCATATCCCTAGAAAGAAAATACTGTTCAATAAATTGCATAAGAATCAAGCCGAATATATATATAAAATTTTATCTGGATCAAATAGAGAAGTCAATAAATGCTAGCATTCTTCAAATTCCTAACTCCTCTTCCCCCAAATGACTCAAGACAAAACCACACATAAACATTAAAATAAACCATGATAAAGCATCAACAGTAAGATACAGAATTTCAAGACCAAAGCACATATTTCTCCTTAAACAACCACCTAACTTTTCAGTGTTTTTATTTCTGAATTGGTTGACAGGATGATGGAAACTGAATGAACAGCACCCTTCACAAGAAAAGGATAATGTCACCCGAGGTCCCAACTCCATGGTTAAGGTCTTGGATAATTTTCTTTGTCCATCACTTTCTAATCTCTAATTCTTAGGCAAAGCTTAGAAGAACTCAGTGATGTGAAAGTCAAGGATCTCTGCTTTGGGCATCCCAGTTAAAACCTTCCATTAATTTGTAACTGTGAGATGGGACACTTTTAGGAAAAGCCAGAACCTCCATCCTCCATCTCCACTCCTTCAATCTCTGGCAAGGTAATTCAGGTAGTACCAAAGGCACTGTAGGGCATTTGCTAACTATTAAAATAGTGGGGGGAGCAGCACAGAGGTTGAGTCCATAGGAGAGTAACTTCTTTTTATTCTAGGTAACTTCTTCCTTTTCAGAGTACTTACAGAACTTTGAATACTGTGCATGTTAAAGCCAGTAACTGGTTAACCCAAAACCGTGCACTTCAGCTGTTAAACAGGCCCTTTCCTTTAACTGTGCAAACGGGAGGTTGATATCTACCTAGCTGAAATTTGCTACGACAGATATTCTAGAAAAATCCTGTAACTCAAGGCAAATAAAGTGATATCTCCCTTTGCAGCAGGCATGTATGCATTCACCGTTTAATGTACAGGTCACTGTAAGAAAATCAGCAGGATACATGTGATAATTTAAATATCCCCCCCCAGTAATTTTATTCTTTGTGCTCTTACCAAATAGATGGCAGCATTGAATTCTGAAGTACATAAGTTCGGTCCAAGAACAAAAAGATACTTCTAATCATAATCTATTATGAGAAAGAATAAAGAAACCCCACAATCATTTTACTCTTGAAACTGAAAAGCAACACAGATCATGCTCAACAACAACAAAAATACCCACTGACAAGTTTCAGGCAGTGCTTTCTTAGACATTGTTGATTTAAGATATTCTGCCAATCTCAGTGAGATGATCTGTGTGACATTTATCATCTTTCTCTATCAAAAAATAGCTCCTTTTATGATACGCATAAAAGGAGAGAGGTCTGTATAAAAACAACAGTTAGGAGTTGGGGGTGTGTAGGTCAAAGATCAGACCAATGTGTCAAAAACCACACTACAGACAAGTATTTTCAAGGCTTGATTTCTGACAAACTAGATAGAGTTGTATTTCACCACAAAGCCTTATGTAAATTTAAAACAACATTTCAGAAACACAATACATTTGTAAAGGAAAAAAGTTAAGCAAAACATAGGCTGACTAGTAAACTGGTTTTCTTTAAAAAGACAAACTTACCATTTGTCTGCAGTGATCTTGCCAACATTTGTCTATTTTCTTTAGAAAAAGGACACTATCCAATGAATCCATGAAGAAATAATTAAGGAAATTATGATTAACAGGTAGTGTTAGCAATGAAATGAACCAACATTATTATTTTTTTGAAGACACTTAACAGAGCACAACAACCTCACCTACTCCCAAAAAGAACCAGTTAACTTCATGCAACATATTTATTTTTAATGAGAGTCCTTGTGTTAACAGTGAGAAATCAAAATGATTCAAACGTTTTAATAAAAAAAGGATTGAAATACTTATGAGTGCTTTGTCTAATCCTCCATCATCGAGGAGTGGAACAAACATATATATCCCCACACCTCAATTACCAACAATTCACAACAGATTTAAGAGCCACCACTCCACAGCAACTGTAATATCAGCTCATGTTAAGAGATAACCTTAAGAGATAAATTTTGTCCTTGAAATTTAACTTTTACTCAGCTCACTGCATAGTTTTGGTACTATTAATATCCACTTAATGGGATCTCAATCTGATGCAACTCAAAACTTTTGAAAAGAAAACATTTTGATTCTCAGACTCTCTAACACTGTATGCTGCCAGACCACTAGCACTTGTCAAAAAGAAAACAAGAACTACTCGTTGGAAGACTTTCCTGTTTACCTGAGCATGGCAAGTTCAGCATATATGAAGGCATGAGGTGGTAAAGCCAATACAGTCTTTTTAAGCCTTGCTCTAAGTTTAATATGAGCTTTTGTGATAAGTTAAGCGTTCCACAAATACCAATGAAACTTTCTCACAGACTTTCTCACAGCTTACAGACATAAAGGAACTAGTAGTATTCTCTGAAGTCTAACAGAAAAATAAAACCTGATCTAATTATGCAAGAACTAGGAATTCAGAATTAGTCAAAGAAATCCATCACCACAAACTGGCAGGTAAAAGTGCTCTGGCTTGTCAACAGCTGAAAAAAGGATATTCTCTGAATTGGTGAATTTGTGCTTTAATGTGGTCTTCACAGATCTGTCTTAATTGTTTGTACAAGTTTGCAGAGATCTTGTAGGAGCAGAGATTTTCAACAGCCTGAAGTAAAGAGAAATAGACCCTAAGAAATCTGCTTATATGTGATTTTACAAGGAAACAGGGAAAAAAAACCCCAAACCAACCATGGAATTCTGCTTCTCGCTCAAAAATCTACCAGCTTTTAATTGTAACAGAGTTAAATGCTGCATGCAAAACACCAGATATGGAACTACAGTGGTAATAAGAGACAAAGGAAGGCCATGCCCTGAACAGCTTACAGTTTATTAATTTCAGTTGGAGTACCAATATCTCATAAGGAACTGCAGGGCTTGCGTCTCTAACAACATGTTTGTTATTTAATATGTTCCAGCAGCTTGCTGGGTTTCATACTTCAAAGCAGACACTTAAGGTCTTAATTTTATTAACTGCTGTGCTCTGCAAGTCACAATGATACTAGTAGAAAAGCACTGCCCGTGTTATTTCCTTTTGCAGTTCTCTCCTTGATTAAGCTTCCCTTATCCCCGAAAGTACATATATATATATACACACACATATTTTATATACATATATATATATCTCCATCCATCAACCTCTTGCCTAAGTTGTTGTACTCCTGAGCAATTTTTAGTTAGACTAAAAATTCCTTTTGGAAAGGCTCATTTTTAGAATTACTACATTCCAGATGTGTACAGTGACAAAGCTCAGATTTCTAGATCATAAGTAAGTATTAGAAGAATTTTTGCTTTGCTTCACAGCAAGAAGTGAAAAGTAGTTTAATGGGGACCTGTCTTGGAGACTGCTCAAGCAAACAAGTATTCTTAATCCCTAAGTGTAACTCAAGACTTTCCAAAATGAACACCAATTGCCCAGATTTGGAAAGCAACTTTAACTCTTTGCAGACTGATGAAAGACACAATATGCAATTATTCTGTAAAACACCTGTAGAAGCTAGAGAGAAGTATAATGCCTTTTGATTTTATCTATTTATTTTTTTTAATGGAAAATACTTCAGTTGCCAGTACAACCAGCTCATGGGAAGAAAAGGATTGAAAGCAACTGCAGGCAACCATGCAGGGACAGCATAGTTCAGACATATACAGAGCAGATACACTCCGTTACACTGAAGTCCCTCAGAGTATTTCCCAACAGTCCAAATAGGAGCCACCAGCAAACAGTAAGCAGCCACCACTAAAAGCATAGCAAGAATCAAAACAACTAAACAAGAAGTTCCTCAGTTTATCCTAGGATATCAGTCTCAGTATCAACAGTACACAACTTTCCAGAGCAAGTGCACTACAGCTAATACTGGCTCTAGGACAGAGAGGAGCCAAAGAACACAAACACAGACAAAAAAAACCCTCCACAAAACCCAAAACCTCACAACAAAACCAACCCACACAATAGAAACCACAAAAGAAAACCAAACCTGCATAAGCTTACCATCAGAAACAAATGAATACAGCAAGAAAGTGAGTATGCCAGTTAAGACTAAACCAGGTCTGAATGATGATAATTAAGAAAGCCGAAGTTATCACTGAAGTGTACATGTCTTAGTATTTGGAAATAGCAACAAATTCAGCTCTCAGCCTTAACACTTTAAGAAACTCCAGGCAAATACAGTGATGTGATAGGAAAACATATTCTACAGCTCACTGTTCAGAGTAGGTTATGGACACAGTTTAGCTCTGTTCTGCTGCTGTACCTGCAGGGCCAGGCTCTAGATGCAACAGCAGCAAAACCAGAAATAACCACTGCTCTGATTTCAGGAGAAAACAGAGATAAAACCACTACACCTCAAGAGCCTGATTATACCCCCAGTAAGTGCAATAAACGCATTTCTTCTTTTCTCCCATTTCCTTTGGAGAAGCCAACTGAGAGCTGGGAAGATGAATATTTTAGACAGAGATTGCTGGTTGCCTGCACAACCTCAGCTCTCTCATATCTACCTACCAGCCCTGGACACCAGTGGCCACTTAGCCACACTTCATTCGTCTCAACTACCAACGTTTTTGTAACTGCTGTCTATCAAAGCAAGTACTATTGACACATACTGCTCCAAATCCTTAAAAGGATTAGCCTCTGCACTGCAGATAGACAAACGCATTCCATTAACTCTTAGTGAAGTAAGTTAACATCTATTAATATACACTTACATTTATGTAGTGATTGTATAAAGCTGTGCTTTTGCATTTGTGTATAAGAAACTCCTTAGTGTTAACACACATCTGCTAGTATTGAGTGTTTGAACATCAAGTGCAAAACTTCTGCATCTTCACTGGTAACATCCACAGAAATATTTTGTGAATTCTCCTTAATTGGCACTTTTCTCTTTTTTTTTTTTTTTTAAGAGATTAAACTTTCTAAGGACACTGATACAAAACCTTTTACTAACATTTGCTCTGTGGCGCATAACACCACTACTGCAATATTACGCCTTCCAAATTTAGTTACTGGTGTTACATAATCACAATATATCAAAAATTCCCAAGAACTTTAGGGGCTCTAGTTCACAAAATTATCTTGTTCTGAATTAGTGGAACAAAGCCTTCTGATCAGGGAATCTGTGCCCTAAAGATAGTCACAGCATCTGATGGCAAAGAATCATATTGCCTTTGGGTAACATATATTCTTTTTCGGTTGGCTCTCCATCCCACCAAACAGCAGCATCCACACTTGGGTTTGTGTGCTGGGGAAAAGAACTGAACACAGCTTCGATGAGAGCAAAAGCAGAAACTCCAGAAGTATTTAACTCTGTGATTAAAAAAAAAACCCAACCAAAATGAACAAAACCAAACAAAAACTAGGGAGCTGGTACCAAAGATCTAGATCTCTATTTTCTGGTACTAATTTAGGGAAAATTATTTTAATAAAGAAGCTTTCAATCCCGTAGCATTTCAACCACTTGAAGATGTGTATCACTTCTCTCACTGAGGAGGAACAAAGCAAGTATGAGTCAAGTGTCCCACAAAGAAATAAAGCTTCAAAAGGTTTGCCCAGTGTGATTTTCCAGCACAGAGCAGAGTTAAACCAAACTCAAGAAGTTTAATTTCATCAAAAAAACCCTAGTATCTTATTTTAAGGTGTGCAGCACAACTTTTGCAATTCCCCTCTATGCCTGGATAATGGTGTCTGCCAAGGCATATTTGGCATCAGATCCATTTACCAAGCAGCTGTTCAGAAATGACATTAGTTTAAATAGCATTTAAAACCACTAGTGATTCCTATTACTATTTTTAAATCAAGGCATTTATTTTTAGATTTATTGAAAAAAAACCCAAAAAAACCAACCAACTTGTTTGCACCCTATTTCATTGAAAAGGAAGTTATTGCAGTGTTAAAATTAAGGCTGAAAAGAAAAAAGTGCATTTTTTTGAGCATAAGCAACATAAAATTAGGCCTGTGGTAAAAGTGAGCAGCAATGTAAGTGATAATTGTGAAGTAGAAGCAAGGCTTTCAGTAGAACTTTGTATTTTTAAATAGTT
The DNA here is from genome assembly GCA_026283785.1 of Coracopsis vasa. Classification (NCBI taxonomy): domain Eukaryota; kingdom Metazoa; phylum Chordata; class Aves; order Psittaciformes; family Psittacidae; genus Coracopsis; species Coracopsis vasa. The sequence goes on from JANHGB010020826.1 coordinate 24,992, forward strand.
TTGGATATCCTTTAAGTATTTAATTACCAGTTATTTGCTCTGTTGTTTAATCTAAAGTAATTTACAACACCAGCCAATACAGTGGGTTGCAATTTGTTACTAGTTTCACAAGTTTTGCAGAACTAACAATACTGTGCATCATCCTGACAAACTGTTAGAAGTTAACTGAACATTATAAAAGATTATTATGAGCTTAGAAACATACTGGACTGAGGAACTTGGTTCCATGAGAAATGGCAATTTATCCTCCCCTAAGTCTGTCCCCAAACCTTGGCAAACACAATTTTTCTTCCCAGCTTTTCTGAAAAACCTGTCATATCCAAATGCAACTTTGAGGACAGGGGAAAAAGAGACATTAAAAACAGATGGAGAGAAAGCTATATACACACAGAGGAACAAATCAAACAGCCAACCAGGCTTTAAAAGTAGAGTAAAAAGTGTAAGTGCTTCTTAATATCTAACTAAAGCAGTACTGTTGCTAGGCCACTAAAACCACAAGTACCATGATGTTAGTAGGGAAAAGGTGAGGAGGGGGAGAGTCTCCCTAACACATTCAGTTGAAAAAGCAGAAGTGGAGCTAGTAAAAAAAAGTTAGGAAATGCGGTTCAAGTCTGATGACTTCCTGAAACATTTAGGGCATAGCAATCAGAGCTGTTTCTGGGAATAAAATATGATTCTCAGTTGTTAGAATAGACAGAATACTGATTAATAAGAAAGTTACAAGCAAATCAAAATAACACAATTCATGGAGAAAAATGGTCTTCTATTTACTTTTAGGAAGTAAAATAAGACGTTTCAGTTTCTAAAAAATTTATGATCTTCAATCGAGAACAGACGTTGCCTTCAGGAAAAGGATTATATTTTAATATAAAATCATCTTTTTCTTACCGAAACACCAATGTTTTAGGATTTCGTATTTCTCCCTTCAGCAGCTACACACTATAAATGCTAAAACAGTAAACGAAATACAGCTCCTTGCCTTATTTAATTCTTGTCAGCTGTTGCAAGTGAAACCATCTCTTGGACTGTGTTTGACAAAAGCAGCTACCAAGCAAAATCTCATATTCTTACCGCTGTATCAAGACAAGAAAAAAAACCAACAAAGCAAAAAGCTCTACCCCATTGCTCTTACTTAAAGCACTTACCTGATAGAGCTCCTCTAAATTGTACTTAATTGAAGTACTGTTCTGGATAGCTTCTACAGCTTCTTTCAGTTTTTGCCAGGTTTCATCTGTGTAGTTTTCAGGCAATTTGGGTTTATCTTTAAAATAAATGATAGAGAGTCTGAAAATTCTTTAGAAAAAGCAGATGCATTGAAAAAATTCAGCATTGCTCTTCACATAGACATCACAGCACCTGTAGCCCAAACAGGATGTGTGATATATAAAAATCACAATACTGTGTCTGAGCAACTCAAGAAGGTATAAAGGCTAAAAACCAGCAAGAATGATCTACACCTTCATTACACTTTTTCTCTATGAAGACAACACAGCTAAAAAAAGCCAAAACTGATGTGGGCTAATACATACAGTTGTGTATAGCTGCTTTTTTTTTTTTTAATTTACTGCTCATTAGCTCTACTCTGTACTAACAGTTGGAAAGAAACCCTTGAGAAACACACATGGAAATACTGTAATTATAATACAGGCTTTATGGTGGCAAGAAAAATCTTCCTACTTACAAGTAATCCAGTTACGTCCCTCTTGGCTTTGGTCAGTGGATTTTTGTTAAGAGTTAAGCCCTCTTTTAATGTCCAAATAGCTCAAGCTTTGCAGATTTGAATCTATTATTTTTCTCAGCCTCTCAGGGGCATCTCTAGAGATGAAGCAGCAGCTTCAACAGGACTAAAACATTTGCAACAAGCTAAGAAAGAGTCTCCAAGTCACAGCCACAGAATACAAGGACTATTTTAAAATTCTCCGTGTTCTCATAACTAGCTAAAATGACTATTTTTAGTTCTAATAAGCATGTTCCCAAACAGAGAGGGAGGAAAAAATTTAGGGAGGAAGGCACATTCATATCCATGCCACCAACAGGTGAAAGTGGCCCAGAGTTTATACTCTATTGAAATTGATTTTTACATACCTGAAGGTAAAAAACAAATTGTAAAGCTTTATGATTTCTCTAGAAGTAACAGAGAGAGAAGTTTGTTGGGTTTACTTTTATCCTCCCAAGCATTTCCCTACAGTATTGGCAACATCCCAGCATTAATTGTATTATAAGAATCTGGAGAAAACTAACTACGAGTAAGACTTGCCTGTTTTTACTAGCAGCTAATGAGTATGCTACTCAGCAGTAAATATCATGATTCTGCATTTTAGGAAGTTATTGAAGTTGTGAAGGATGTTACTGCTATCACACTAAGATAAAGGCAACAACCTTAAAATGAGTGTTCAGTTTAGCATTTGAGAGTAAATAAAAAGCAAAGCTGGTAAATTCCTGAGACAACCTTTTTAAGCAAGTGATTCAAATACCAATTCATAAGCGATGATGATCACAGCACCATGCAATCCATGACATTTAACAAATATTTTAAACACGAAAAGTTGACTTCCCTTATAGATAACAGTGTACAAGCAAGAGAAGAATGGCCTCTATTTCTCACTATCAGGCATCATAACTATAAAATTTAAAATAATAAAATTAAATGATAGTGACATAATGGGCAGACAACATTTCTGAGGATTAGGAGGACCTCAGAGCAAAAAGTTACACTGTGATCACGAATTGCTGTAAAACATCACAGTGGCTAAAAGAATCCTAATCCTTATGTGATGTCTCTACCAAACATTTCTATCAAATGTGTATTTAGAAATAATTTTTAATGCCAGTAACATCTTTCACCCTCCACCAACCCCAACACATGGAGAAAAAAAACCTCAACCCAAGAAAACAAGCTACCAGACTATTTTAGAAGATAACAAGAGGCAGGAAGTAAGAAAGCCTATGATTGCCTCATCTTTATGGGGAAAAAACAGTCAGAAGTTTAGCCAAGCTTTCTGCCTATTTGTGGTTTTGTTTGCTAGAAAATGAAGCAGCATCACCACAGAAAAGTTTAACTTCTTTGCTTCAGTTGGTCCCTAGTAACAATATTTGAAAGTCTCAAACATCTTTTGAGAGAATTTGTAAAATAATGTAAGCTTGTAAAGTGAGAGTACGTTAAGACAGAAACGATGAGAAAGAGTTAAATAATAAAAATCACAGCGAGGATATTGCAAGGAAAACACTCAGCAAAAATCTGAACTACCTACTTTAAAGGCAAGTGGGGAAACCAGAAAGGAAATCCTCCATAATAGCCCGATAATCACCTTAGTTTCACTATTTAAAACTAAGCACAGGCAGATTAACCTATAAACAGACAACATGGATAGATGCAAGGCATCTATAGATCTGTAGATTCAGGCCCCATTTTAAAACAACCCCCCCCCCCAGTCTGTGCAAAGATTTATCATACACTTGGCTAAAAAGTATCTATATACACACATACACTAAACCCTGAATTAGGATTACTAGAAAAAAGGAATCAAACGTTAGAAGTTTGAATAAAAGTCATTTACACACTTAATGGAGTAAAAGCTTTCATCTAACATAAAAGTTAAGGCCTCCTCAAGAGACAGAGTGAAAGGAGTCTGAAAAATAATACCAAGCAGCAAAGTGCAGCTCAAGATGTGTACATGACTGGGCAAGTATGCATCATAAAACATTATTCCCCCTTTACATAAGCATAGAAACATTCACCACAGAAAAGCATTTCCTGTAAAACTTGGAGCTATTTGAAAGCCAACCGGGTTTCATGTCGAAAACAAAACACGAAGGTGAGCATGAGCTCCCCATAGGCTGTGACAAATTATGGCCTGTTACCTTTAAAGTTCTTGATCACTAATTTCTTAGCGGAGCCAGGTTTACTGTTGGCGAAACTGGAAACAGTAGAGGAGGCAGCTTTGGTCAGGCCATTTGCATGGTGCCCCACAGCCACTGACGAAATTAAAAGGCTTTTATTTTTGAGCTGTTGTTGGTGCTGTTGAGAAGAGGCAGCAGGAGAGGAGGATGAAGAGGACTCTTCAGCCATCTTCACATCGAGTCCAACAAAATCCACGGAGTCCTCAAAGCGCAGCTTCTTCTGGAGGTGATGGTTAGAAGAGGCAACCCCTGAGGAGGAGCACGAGGAGGTGGAGATGATGGAAGAAGACGATGAGGAGGTGTTCTTGGAAGGAGAAGAGGCGCAGGAAGAAATGGAATCAAATTCTTCTCTTTCAGAATTGCTGTTGCTGCTGTTATTTAACTTTCTCTTCTTGCAGGAGGAGCTGCTGCTGGTATTACCATCAGTGGCAGGTCTGACCTCCTGGGCTGCAGCTGGGGGGTTGGGGGAAGAGAAACCTGTGGGAAACATGAACACACAGAAGTGAACAGGCTGAGGGGCATCAAATCCTTGTGATGTGACAAAGAGAGAGAGAGAGTTTTAGTCAGTCTCTGCTCGGTGTCTCTCGAGGGGATCTTTCAACTCCTCTCTCTCATCAGTATAGTCCTTCCGTCTTCCCTCTGTCGCTTTCTTCTTTCTCGAAGGGATCACTTTATCTTCTCTCTTCCCCTTTTCTTTATTACTT
>JANHGB010020826.1:33245-44053 GCA_026283785.1 Coracopsis vasa
GCCCCGCCCGCCCGGCGCCCACCGCCCCCAGGATGTTCAAGAAGTGAGTGGGGCCGGGGCTGCGGGCGGAGGGAGGGGTGAGGGAAAGGAGGTTGGGACGGGCTCGGAGCCCCCTCAGTACCAGGGCTCGGCCTGGACCGGCCGGGCCTTGCTCGAGGGCTGGGACCGGAGCGGTCGACCCTCCTCCCCGCCGGTTGCTGCGGCCTCCTTGGGGCACCGGGCGCGGCTCCGCCGCCAGCTTTGCCTCCGGGGGCGTTGGTCTGGGCGGTTTGGGCACTTGCTTGTGAAGAGACAAAACCCTAGACAGCTGAGTCATGAAGTTGTGTGAGGTTCTAGGGGGTACAAAGCGCGGTTCTGCGCCTGTGGTGAAGGTGAAGGATTATTACAGATACATGTGAACAGGGCCGTAGGTGTTTGTATTAGCAGCCATGTCTGCTCCAGGGGTTGAATGAAGTAATGCTTTGTGCTAAGGCGTATCTGTGAGACTAAAATCGTGTTTTGTGGATGTATATGAAGTGTACGAACAAAGACAGCCTATGGGTAGGGACCCCCTGCCTTTCCCCAACCCACTGTTCCGAGGGGACAGTTTATGCCTCGTGAAATCCTAAGTTTGAAAGTTGGGCAGATGTGATACTGCTAATGTTTTTCAGCAAATTTATAAATGCTTCTGAAGAGTCTTGCCGAGATAATGGCATCTTTTGGGCAGTAAACTGTGCATTTCTGAAACGTTTTCACTCACTTGACAGATTTGATGAAAAGGAGAATGTATCAAATTGCATCCAGCTGAAGACTTCAGTTATTAAAGGAATTAAGAATCAACTGATAGACCAGTTTCCTGTTATTGAACCATGGCTAAACCAGATCATGCCAAAGAAAGACCCAGTCAAAATAGTAAGATGGTAGGTTTCTTTTCTCTTAAACTTTTCTCCCAAGGTGCTGGGGTTTCTTCCTTTGTATAGTCAATGAACCTGATGTTTTTGAAAAACACTTGTTTCTTAATACATAATGGTCTATGCTGTGTCCAAACCAGACAGCTTCCATGTGCTCATCACACTCTTGAAGGTACTATTGTTTGATGAAAACAAAAATGCTGCCTAGTAGTGAATGTGTAGCCTATTTAGGGACTCTCCACATAATCAGCCTGTTGTTGAAGTAAACCATTCAGCTTTATGCATATGGAAGCTTGAACTTGTTTGGATAGCTTCCAGTAGTGTGTGTGTTGGGTTTTTTTCTTACTATCTTTGGGCTTCCGTATATTATCTGTAGTATTTTCTTTCATTTTTTGTTTTATAGAGGTAGCGTAGCTTTGCTGATTCTTTCTCCTTGTCCTCTCTCTGTATTGCATTTAAAAAAAAGCGAAGAGCTGAATATTTGTCTGTTGATTCTTTCTTTTTTTGATTAAGGGGCAGGCAGTGTGCAGGGGCCAGTGCAGAAGAACAAATCAGTACAAAGCTTAAAATTTTCTTGGTAATTGACTGTCTCAGTCCTCAGATGCCAAGAGAGAGCAGACTTTGTGAAGTGAAATCTTTCATTTAAACTCTGAAAGGGTGAGGCACCTATTGGAATAATTTTTTTTCTTAACCTTACAGCCATGAACATATAGAAATCCTCACTGTGAACGGGGAGCTGCTGTTCTTCAGACAAAGAGAAGGGATTTTCTACCCGACACTAAGGTTGCTTCACAAATGTAAGTTTCCTGAGGGTGGGAGGGGTCGGGAGAGGAGCAAGAGTGTGATTCCACAGGACTTCTGTAGAACCCAGTTAAAAAGAACTTACTACTTACACGTTTTATATATGTATCTAGAATAGGTCTTGAAGATACAATATACTTTCTCAAGTGTAATGTATTGCTTTGCTATTTCAGGTGCCTATGTGGATTGCTTCCCTCATATGTGCTGTAATGCTGTAGGTTAAACAATCTGAAATTTGTTATCTAAGAATTCAATTGTGCAAAGCTCTAAAAAAAAAATCTTGAGAGAGGCTTCCCTAGGACAGAGATCTGAATTTCCTGCTGTTAGTCCCTGTCCTTGTTCTTTCAAGCCTTCCTTTTCACTTCCTTCTTATTAGAGTGCAATTCTTTACTCATGAGTTCAATAATGTAATATATATTTGTCTCCTGCAAGAATTTCTGGTTGTGTGCTTTTTACGTTTTACAATTTACTCTTGCATTATTTTTCTTGCTGTCCTCATTGTTCTGCTTGATTGTGTTACTCTGGTTTTGACAAGGGTAGGTATCCTTAGAAACGTTGTTCAGTCAAATCTCAGTGTTTGAAATACTTGATGAAGGTGTGTGCACTTGAAGGCTGCCTTGGAGAGCCAACAGCCTTCATGAATTTTGTCCATCTTTGCTTTTTTTTGTCCTGTTAACGTTAAACTGTTTCTTTTTTATGTAAGGTCTTGGTTGTGTAATTTGAGGGGTTTAAGAGCCGTTGGTTTTAAGACCTCTTAGTGTGTGGGCTCTTGTGTGGTGGTTTTCGTTGGGGGAAATTGTTCAAATTGTTACTCAGTATATGAATACACAGGAGGCATGGGCTCAGTGTTGGAATCCCCTCTTGTATAAAAGGTGTGGTCTGGGGAACATTACTTGTGTCCTTTTGGGGCAGCACAGACCAGCAGGAGTTTCAGTAATTGCTTCTCAAACTTACCCTCTCAGCACATTATATATCTAATTGCCCCATCTAAACTGCCTTGATAATGAGTTATTCATGTTGTCATTTTACCATGTTAATTGTGATGCTATATCTTTCCTCTCCTAGACCCATTTATTCTACCACATCAGCAGGTTGATAAAGGCGCCATTAAGTTTGTACTAAGTGGAGCTAATATAATGTGCCCTGGCCTGACGTCTCCTGGAGCAAAACTTTACCCTGCTGCCATTGATACTGTTGTTGTATCCTTCTTTAATTATGAATTACAGCTTGCTGTGAGATGAGTTAAATTTATGTTTTTGTGTTCTCAGCTGATCATAATCTGAACTGCTGTTTATTTTAATGGTGTTTCATGGTGTAACTGAATCTGAATCTGGTGTAACTTCAATCTGAAGAGAGCTGCAAAAGTTCAGGTGTTACTTGGCAAGGTTAACATTGTCCTCAATTTTTTTTTTTTTTTTTACTTACTGTGATGTTCCAAACCAAATAACTAGTCCTGTTGTGCTGTTGGGTGGGATGCTGTTCCACTAATCTAATTGATAAGTGAAGCTCCTTTGAGTTTATGCAGAATTGTAAAAACAGATTAGGGTACAGTTTAACTTGTCCACTGCCTTCTTAATCTTGTATCTCCTTCAGTTACAGAAGAATTTGTTGCTGTTCCTAGGGAATTTGGAAAGATGTCTAGGATCAGCTTTGCTGTAGTCAGGACTTGCTCTTAGGTGACTGATGAAATTAGCATATGTAAAAAGTGGAAAATATGCTAATTCACTCCTGTTCATTATATCAGTGAGAAAGAAACCCTGAGCACACACAGCATTAAAACCACCAAGCTGTGCTGCTTTTGTTGTTAGATGCTATTGGAAGAGATCAGTAGTTAGCATTGATGTTGCTAAGCTTTGAAAAGGTGCATCTGATTTCGGTACTTCTGCTTTTTTTAGGTTTGTGTCTCAATTTCTCTGTACCTTGGAATCTAAAATGATCCCACAAACATGTGCAGTTTTGTTTCAGAAAGGATGAGGCTGTCAGTGTTACGAACAAAGGAGTGTAGTGTGGGAGATCTTTTTCTGTAACTGGTGTTTGAAGTTCCTAAATACATGCTTTGTTCTACACACTGTGATTCAATTGTTACATGCAGTGCATTGTTTTTCTTACCTTTAGGAGCTGGAGCTCTAGAATTACTAAAAGGGTAAAAGTTCAACACTGAATTTTGAAACTTTTTGGGAAGTTGTTTCCTCATACTGCTTTTTCTGAAACAGTTTTAAACCCAGTCTGTTTTCCTTAGCGGTAATTTGTAGGCAATAATGGCAGAGGGAAAACAACATGCATTATGTGTGGGAGTAATGAAGATGTCAGCTGAGGACATGTAAGTGTGTTAAAAATTGAAATATAACTTGCCCCATGTCATTATTCTTATGCTAGTTTGAAATATAAGCACCACTGTCAAGGCTACTGCATTGCTGTTGCAGCATATGTTGTTCAAGTATAGAATTTGCTAAGATTGCATTGTGTTGATTAATAGGGGAAGAACAGGAGGAAGGGAATAGCTTCCCTGCTTATTTGGTTACTGACTGAAATCAAAATAGTTCTTTTCATGTGAATATGGATTTTTAAGATGCACATTTGTGCTACCAATGAATGTCAGTATTTCTTGCTCTCTGATCATACTTTATCAAAGGTCTTGCTGAACAAAGAAATACTTGTATGGAGTACTTACTGTGTGGGCCGGGCAAGAGATGTAATTTGGATTTGAGGGGGTTGAAAGTAATTTTTTGTCTGTAGGGACAGCAGAGACTAAAGTCCTGCTGGCACTTGGTTGACAGCTGGGCTTTTCTCTGTGACCTTCTCTTTTTCTTTACCTTGAGCCCACACACAGGATTCCTGCTTGATGTGGTTGCCAGCTTAGATGAGCTTCTTGTGAAATGCAGAAGCCTGTTCAGGGAATAAACATCAACTGAAAATTATTTGAGAAGGAAAAGAGGCAGAAAATAGAAATGGATGTTAATTGTTTGTAGCATTCAGATAGAGCTAAATCATAAGTAGCTGAACCACTTTGTCACTTTAAGTTCTGTAATACCTCACAGCAGGTTGTAAGCTGCACCCAGCAGGTTTGGGCTGCTATTGGTTCCAGCTCCATCTAGCACTTGTGTGTGGGAGGAAGCTGATTTTGATGCAAACAAGTTGCTCTTTCATGTGGAGGTAATTCGCAGCAGGATCATCATCTGTGCTGGGTCACTCTATGGTCCTAAGAGCACTGGGAAAAGAGGTGGGAATGTGTTACAGAGGACGGGGATAGAATGGGACTGCAGCAACCTGGATTTGGACCTCCTGTAGCTGTTGAGGAATTGCATTCCTTAGCATTCTTTGTAGTGCCCTCAAAAGTCTCCAGGAATAGGTGGAAAGAATAGCTGCTTCTGTCCCAGTCCTACATCTGCAGTGATCTGCTGTGATTGCTGCAAATCAAGATCTGTATTCCTAATCCTAATTTCAAATTTAGCAGCCTTGCAGCTGACTATCCCGTTCCTGTGAGAAGCAGCATGAACTGGAGAGGAAGTAATACTGATCTATGCAGCCCGTTAGTATGGAAATAGTGCAACAGTATGATTTGTCACTTGGTGTGACTATGGTACATGATGTGTTGTTGCAATTAACATTGTGGTATTTTCCTCCCTGATTACTTTTAGACAAGTTGTATAAGTAATGGGACACTTACTGTAAATACAGTAAATTATATTCTGCTGGGGAATGAAACTTGTCTCAGTCCTAGAATGAAGAGATTTGTCTTGTTTATGGTGACAAAACTAGATTTTTTTCTGTGGAATAAGGTACTGGAAAAAAGATGAACAGAAATCCAATGCAGACACATAAACCAATCATCTTTAAAAGATGACCTGACTCAGAAGAGGTAGAAAGATATTATGTCTGTGACATGCTGCAAGTCCTTGGCACTTAAATGTAGCATTTGTAACACTTTATTAAGTTGGTAGATGTCCACAACCATCAGTGAAGCACCTTACTTGTATTTGATTGTGTCAGTGATGCACCTGGAATCAGAACTTGTCAAATTCCACATGCTAGCCGTGTTACACAACCTCTTGTGCTTGGAGGGTGAGAGTCACTTAAAACTGCTCTGCTGCTTTCGCAGGGAAATGCTTAAAATAAGTAGCAAAAGTGTTGTCTGAAACCTGCCTCCCATGAAGAAGTAGTTAAAAATATTGTGGAATGTTTGTTGAGAAAACACGGAAGGCAAATACTGTGCTCTTATCATTCAGCAAAGTGGGTACATGTAATAGCAAACACTGTTTCTTGTCCACCTGCTGTTGAAGATTGTGACACGGTGGATGATAGCTTCTGCCCTTCCAGTTGATAAATGTTGCATTTTCTACTTGAAATACTGTGTTTTGTAGTGCTGTAATATTTAACCTAGCTAATACTTCTGTACCTTTTCCCTGCCCCTACAGTGAGAAGGTCAACAAAGGGATTGGTATCGAAAATATCCACTATTTAAACGATGGCCTTTGGCATATGAAGACATACAAGTGAAGCAAAAAGAACTATTACTCCAAAGGAATGCACTTAGATTAAATGTGGACTGCTTTGTAATTCCTTATTTTTAATGTGACTGAATGTACAAATTATTTTGTTCTGTGGCTATGCTAAATAAATCAAGTGAATGCAAAAGTTCTGTTAGGCTACAATAGTTTTCTAGATTTCTTTTTATTACAGTTCTTTTGTCTTAAAGTCAAGTCTTCAGTGACTGAAGATAGTTGATGGCGAGATTCTGCATGGACTGTGAGTAGACTATTTCAAACAAAAAGGAGGAAAAAGGCAAAAAATGTTTACATTTTTATGCTCTTCTAAAAGAGTAACAAAGTGTATGTGAAATGTAATTAATACAGTTTATAAAACCTCTGAAACATTTCAGTTCTTTTCTTCTGATTAACATCTCTTTAGTCTACCTGTTTCTTGAATCAGTTTTTTTGTCATTATTTTTTAACTTAATTTATTAACAGCATTTATTTCAGTATTTTACATAAGGATTTTCTCTTTTTAATATGCATTTATCTGTATAGGATTTATGAATTAAAGACTGGTATGTGGACTAGAAATTTTTATGCTAGTTCATATCTGAAGAATATATATATATATGTTCAAGTTTCTACCTGCCAACACTGTTTGATATCTCTCTCCTTATAGTGTTCTTAGTAATGTGGGCATACTCCAGCTGGAGTGTGTGCCAGCCTGGTGCCTGATGCTCTACTCCCTGTTTGCCGCCTTATTTTAGAAGCAGAAACAAAATCACTGTTTAAGAAAGGCACAGTAGCAAAACATGGTTATCAGTGTAGCCAGGAGTAACTTCTTCAGGTGGACCTTCAAATGAGATCTCTGCTTATGCACACTGCCATGTGTATGTACACCTACAGAATGGGTTAAAGAGCACTGTGTATTTGCTTGGATATTCCAACTCTTTGTTCAGTGACTGCACACCTAAAGCTATACCTATGGAAAACAGCCTGTGCTGTGGAATCATTTAATAAACTAAAGAAACTTCAAGGTCTACCACTCGTAACTCTGTCTCTGGAAGTGTTTATTAATATTTCAAGTCTATTCTAACACTTATATAGTGGCAGAAGGTAATTTTGTATGCAACTGCCTTGTGTCAGTGCTGTTCTGCATGTTGGCTTCCCCACACTGGGACCTTTACAGAAGGTAGTGGCAGAGGTGGTCTCTGTCTGATTCTAAAGTCAAGTTATGACATGGGAGATGGAATGTGTTTCCTAATACACGCTACTGTAAGTAATTTTACAGGAGAAATTTTAAAGATCATACTTATGGAGATGACTGTAAATCTGAAACTATTAATGTAGGAAGACAAAAATCAAGGTGATGATAACAGCACTGCTACTGAAGAAAGTTTGGTCAGACCTTCCCTTCAGAATGCTAATGGACATTTTTATCCATCTTAAAGACTGCTGTAAATGTGTACTCACTTCTTGTTAGTGCTTCAGTGGATCTTTTTTTGCATAAAACAAGATAGTCTTGAGTGCTGTGGTTTGCTTTTTCCCTTTCCATCTTGTTTCCTCCTGTTGTATTACAGTACTTCTCAACTCTGTGATAAATGACATTTGTGGTAATTCCTGTTCTTTTTCCTTGTTTTGCCCTACGAGTGCCAGTGTTGCAGTGGGGTCTTTAATATCAGAAACAACACCGAAATAAAGATTTTACTACATCTGCTTTGTCAGAGTATTCCCAACTGTGCATCTAACCTTTTAACAATTATTCTGTAGAAAAGATGAGTTAAATCATGCTTGAATTAATTTGTATACCAATTTCATAGAACCCCAAAATACTAATTTTTCTCTAGGCTTTGGCAGCAGTCGTGTATGTGTTTGCCTTGGTGTGCCAGCTGAGTTGCGACTGATGCAGAGGAGAGGGTGCAAGAGGTGAGACAAGCTGCACTTTTTTGAAACAGTCGAGCTGTGGTGTCTTGCTGGGGGCTCTGAGCAGCTGTTTTGCCCTTCCTGTCAAAAATGAAGGATCTGATGCTTAAAAAAAAATGTGGATGTTTTCTTCAGTTCAGATGCACTTGTGTCACTTCCCCACCTGCCCCCGACAGCTCAGGACAGGCTGAGGTATTAAAAATGGCCTGTTAAAGAAAGGGGAAGTAACATTCTCTTATCAGGTCTTTTATGGATATTGTAGTACCAACAAAGCTTGTGACAGTCTTAGATGTACCAGGTAAGGAAGGTACTGCATCCAAGTCTTGAAACATCCAGGTTGGGTCAGTGAATTCTAAATGCAATAAACACGGAAGTGTTCTTTATCCCTTCTTGCTGTGGCTGGAAGGGAGTGTGAGAGTGTGACCTGGTAACTTGGATAAATCTGACTTTATGTGCACTCCATTGTGTAAAAAGCAAACAAATGGAAACAAAAACAAACCCCCAAAACCAAACAAATGCAAACCCACAAACAAAATCATCAATAAGAAATCCAGAGACAACTGAGGAGTTCTGCAGGTTGCTTTGTTGCACATGTAACCTGTTTTGCATAATATTCAAAGAAAGGGTGGCAGTGCAAGCACATGTTGCTCTTCCTGCATCTTGGTGTTAAAAACATCTGTAAATGTACCTATGTTTGTATTGACATTTAACTAACTTCTTCCTTGTAAACACTATTAGCACCATTAACAGGACTGAAAAGAATACTGAACCTTTACTCTTAATATGCTTATCTATGGAGTGAAATTTTAAATGAGCAATTACTCTTGCGCTAACAGGCTACTTGACCATGGTAATACGTATTCAAATATAGTTACCTCTTTTGTCTGCTTAAAACCAGCAGTCCAAAGGTCACTTAGTATTTCTCTGCTGCAATTTCCTGACAGATCTCTTGTTGGCTTGCTTCCTGCTAATTCCCGATGGGGCTGGGAGGCTGTGCATGAAGCAAATAGGTGCTGCATACACAGCACAGTTCAAACTGTTGTGTATTTAGTGTAAAGGAAATGGCTTAAAATTAGTCTTTGAGATTGCAGCTGTAGCCAGTTTTATTGGTATGTCTTGGTACAGATTGGTATATCTAGAAAGATATAAAGACATTCTAGAAATGCCTGGAAGAATTGAAAGAATCAAAGTCTTGCAAAAAATATATTTATAACAGTAGATGAAACTTCATTTGGGTTTTCATTAATAAATATTTACATGTACAAACCCCCCCTATAAACTTAATTTCCTTTTATTATAAACATTAACAATTTATCATTTCATTCCAGCAGTGTCAAAAGCCAGAAACATTTCTGTATAAAAGACTTAGAAAAAAAGTTCTCCTTCCACTTTTAAAATGAAGAGCTTTACCAAACCTCAATGTGCAAAAAGAACCTGTACACTAGTACCACCAGGTACAAAACGAAACGTGTCAGTACAAACGTATATGGTGAGAAGAGCCATCTCTGTGGTTCCAGGTCTGTTTTGAGGACACATCAGTCATTGTCTGAGCCTGGAGGTGGCAAGAACACAAGTGCATCGTTGTATGTGTGGCCATAAGGTCGCAGCCTGTAGACACCATACATCATCACGTGCATGTGGTTTGGGGCCAGACTGCTGAAGGTGATGGCCGTGTCAGAGCAGCAGCCATCCACCACCTGCTGAGGGTGAGTAGACATTGCTTCCTTAATGAGAGCATTGACTGACTTGGTGTTGAAGACATCTTTTCCTTCTGAATCTTCTGCGTTTTCAGCAAACACTCCAGTGTACTTCAGGCAGATTGCCAGCTGTTTGTCCTCAGCAAGCTTCCAAATCATGCCTCCCTGCTCCGGGCACTTGTCAGAGTCTTCAGCAATACGGGAGAATCGTCTTAGTGATTCAATGCTTAAGACGATTCCTCCCTCACCATCTACATACTCAAGGTCACCAGATTTCACAGTGTGGCCTATATAAAAAGGCTGTGAAGGGTCTTTTTTCAGTAAGAAATATTTGAGATTTTCAATAATAGCAAATGTTGTTGGATATGCAAGGAAGAACCAGCTGAATTCATCTTTATAGCGTTCGTATGTTATCTTGTAAGCTTTTCTCATCATCACCCACATATCATTTGTATTGAGGGCTACAGAGTCAAACACTTTGACATTTTCTGAGCTGTAGAATTCCACCTTGTCACAGTGCTTGCTCCACGTCTCTCTGACTGCAGCCCAGTGCCCCAGATCTTTGGGTTTCACGAGGATGATACAATAAACACGGATACTTTTACTAAGCTCCATGCGTTCACCTTCTGACAGGTTTAGGACATCTTCTTTGTTGGGAGCCTGGATGTGATGATGCTCATGGCGATGGGCTTTAGTCCCGTGGCCTACCTTCATGTGTCCCAGGAGTGTGACCAGCATGCAGAAGGCTCCTCCCAGCACGACCCCCTTCACGAAGGAGCTGCTTTCGGACATCATTTTTCCTGGAAAGGAGACACGCTGTGAGAACTCACAGCAGTAACTTTACTAGGGCAGATCCCGCAGAGTTTTAATGTGTTCTATTTCTAACCGCGGGTGCAGTTCCCTTGAATCACGGACACCGCCGGTGACAGAGGTGGCAAACCCAACAAGTTCCGGTCTCTTTCGCTGCTGTTACCAGCACGGCAGAGCGCCGCTCGGGGGGCTCGTGCACCGGACCTGCCTCACCG
>JANHGB010020828.1:0-19041 GCA_026283785.1 Coracopsis vasa
CCCGTGAGTGCATCTCCTCAGGTCCCCTGGACTTGTGTGCCTTCAAGTTCCTGATGTGGTCTCAAACCTCATCCTCTCTTACAACGGGTGGTTCTTTGTTCTCCCAGTCCCTGCCTTTGCCTTGTGGCTGGAGCAATGCGGCTGGAGCACTTGCTGCTGAAGACCGAGGCAAAAAGGTTGAGTACCTCAGCAAGGATAGCTGGTAACAAGCACCAGGAGTTGAGACTAGTTAGAAGCCCAGATGGCTTTAAGCATGTTAGCCTGTAGTATGTCTGAAATGCTGGGAAACAACTTTGCCAATGACTTCTTAGAAAAGCAAAGCAAATTCTTGCTACTAAGCAATATGGCCAGCACATAAAGCCTTAGTTATAGGTTTGAAAAATGGGTTAATAACAGTTCAGGTTTAAGAGGACTGAGCAGAATATACTTAGCTACCATGTTCCAGGAAATGCGTGAGAGAGGAAATGCTGATGTGTCAGAGCAGTTGTGGAGCAGAGAATCGCCAGCTACAAATGCTCCTTTAGTAACTTACTAGAAGCTAAAACCTGGTGTCTGTGGCCATGAGATCATAGCAGCCCACTCTGAAAAAATATTTTATGTATTGCAGAATACATGATCCTGTGTTTTCTTTAGAAAAAGCATCTAAATCTACCCTACCTGCTCATTCCTGCTACTATTCCCTATTCAGTTTGGGACACATTACAGTTAATTGGCTTTGACCTTTTTCTTGGCAGTAGTTTATTTTCCTTTTTTTTTTTTTGCTATCATTTTGTCAACTTGCAGGCTATTTCGTGTACCTCCTGGCGTATTTGACAGGTTGTTTTAACAAGCACAACTTCACCTATTTCTGAAATCTGCTAATAGTTTGTAATACTGTGACCTCAGCTCTCTAGTATGACTCGATAAATACAGCCACTCCACCTGGGTTCACGTAATGCACTGTGCTTGGTTGCCACATATACTTTCATTTGGAGAAGATGTGTGGAGAAGCTCCTCAGCTTTGCTGTGCGCTTTGAGAGTGGTCAATAGCATTCTTGCACTCTATCTACTCTAAAATGGGACATTTCTGGCTTGTATGTCTTCTTCTTTTCATGCCCTTTGGCAAAAAGCTGTCAAGCAGCTCTGGAATAGCTAAAATCAACAATGATCAGCCTGTTTAGACAGAGCCACTTGGTATAAGATGGTCCCTGGCTAATGAATTTGCCCTTTCCTTCATGCCCACCAAAAGCATGTTAAAACCTGTTGCCTATTCACATGTCAAGTCTGGAAGAGTTTCTAATTAGAGAAGTTAATCTTTGTTTTGTCAGGTTTTAGCTGACAACAATTTCCACAGATTTCCTGAGACTGGAAGTCTTTGACAGCTAAAAATTTAGCCCACTTGAAATGTGGGCCATGCAGCTGTCACTGTGACTCTACGTGGTACTTTATACTGATGCCAATTTGGGTCCTCATTAGAGGACCCAGCAACAAGTTCTGCTTAAATGTAAGAATTTTCTTTGATGCTTTGATGATTCATGGTCCAAAAGAAAATATGATGGGGAAGGGTGATGGGAGGGGGTATTTAAGAAGGGTTTCCAGGTTACAGAGTGAAGGAAACTAGCACAGCTGTCAGGCCGGACAGGGCTGACTCACATGAAACACCTTTTCTTAGATTACAGATAAATTAAACTCAAGAAGTTCTTTACTGTGAGGGTGGTGAGGCACTGGAATGGGTTGCCCAGAGAAGTAGATTTATATTGTTTGTTGCCATCTACTCCCTTTTTTTTACTATCTAAGTTACACTTGTCTTTTTCTTCTGACAGTTCTGAACCATCTGTCTAGCAAGGTACAACTGTAAAATAGTTTAAAGTTGGGTATTTTCAGCTATCTCTTCAAAAAATGTGCACAATTTAAAGGTCTGTAGAGAAACTGTGATTTGTTAAATTGCAGCTGGTTAGACCTACTCAGAGAATTTTCTTGTATGAAATCAGTTTCACGTTCTTTATATGGTACCAGGTTTTGAAAGAGGAAGCATTTTTTTATCTTCTTTGTTATCTAGAAAGAGGGGAAGAGGAAAAGACTGTGAAGATCAAAAGTTTCTTATAATAAGGACATTTTTTCCATTAGGGACCACTTTTATTCATGCATATGCAATTCCTCAGGAAAAACCCTTCTATTTTGCCTATACCAGTTATATTAAATGCGATTATATAGCATTTAATTCGATGCACAGGTACCAGTTTATCATTTTGCAGTTTGACTCCCTAGCTTGTCACGCAGTGAAGAATGAAAGAGAGCAGATCATCCCTTACTGTTAGTAGAGGAAAGGCATTAATCACTTTTATCTCCCTTTTTAGTGTAACACCTCAAAGAAAGTTTTTTGTCAGCAGTTTGTCGGCTGTAGCAGCTTTATCATCTAAGCAGTATGAGCTGCTGGGAAAGCTCATTTAGTGACAAGTTAAATGTTATAATCTCCTGTAAGCTATGTATGTAATACTGCATTTTATGGCCTAGCTGTGCCGTACAGAGCTATTCTCTGTGTAACACACATGTTGAACATTAACTATTATTTGGGTACAGAAGGTGGAGTGTGCTCTCTCTGGTTTCTATTGGGTGTGTGGCAGTCAAAGATAAACATACTGATAGTTAATGCCATAAAGCAAGCAACCAGAAGTAGAGAGATCATAGGGCATCAAATGAGTTGTTCCTAGTTTTATGAATTTCTCATGTCTTGCTATTTCTTTTTTTATTGCTTTGATGGGTTTTATCCTCATTTGAGCAGAATGAGTTTAAATTCTGTTGTGTTTTGGTATGGCTTCTTTTAACAAGTGCTGAATTGACTGCATATCAGAAAATGTGTTCTGGATGCTTTTTAGCAAACTTTTGGTTTATAGCACTTATTGTACATCTAAAGATAATGGTTTCTTAGGAATTTATTGCTGTAAAGAGCTGTTGTATTCTCATTTTCTTTAAGAATGTCTATTATTTGCCTCTTGCCCTCACAGATCAATCAAGCGGTACCTTACAATGATAAATTAGTGATTGATTTAAGTTTTTTTGCAGCTTGTTTTAGTGGAGCTCCTAATACTGCTCCTGAAATTTGGTAAGATTTGACTTCTGTGCTTCTGCTTTGTTAGTTTAAAACAAACAAACAAAAAACCCAAACAAAAACCCACCAAAACACCAAAACCCCCTCAAAATTTGATATGTACACCTAATCTTCCTTGGTCTTTTTTGAAAAATAGAGTAAGATTAAACTCTTTATCTTGCCTTTGCTGAAGAAGACAGATTTTAGACAGCTTGGAGTCCTGGACAGCAGTTCTGCATCTTATGATTGATGCTGCTTTTGTGCAGAAGACCAAGCTAATAGAACTGAATGCTGTTCAGTTCTTCAGCTGAAATAAATGAATTTTGCTGCATTTTGGGATGAAGTGTGAATGCCTAATATGTTAGAGCTTAAAAAAAAAGAAAACCTCAAAGGTGTATGAGGGACAGCAGGCACAAAAGTGTTTCCAGATCTGTACTTTCCTGTATAAAATATGCCTGTAGCTTTGGTCTCTTACTGAGATTTATGATCATCTCATGCATTTTTAGGGGGGTTTGTGCTCAGGAACTTGAAAACTTCCTTCCCTAAGTAACTCAACAGGGTTTGCATGAAAACTTGTTTTGTTATTCCCTCTTAATCCTACCCACCTGTAACCTCCAAGCTTTGCCTCTTCTAGTGGTTGAAGTTGAAGCAGTGGGTATCTAAATTCTTGACTTAACCTCAGAACAAGTATACAGGCCAATACAGGCTAGCTTTAGGATCAGATAACTTTTCTACTAGTACTGTAGCCCAGTACTGGGGTTAGTTTTGTTTCCATGCCTATGTGTTTCAGGTGGCATGCCAAGTAAGAATTGTAGACTTCTTTTTTTTTCCTTTTTTGTTTCTCCATTTAAAGGATGTAAAAGTTATTGCAGTTAGCAACATTACTGAAAGAGTAGTATCAAATTCCATTAATTTTCCTCAAAGTGCTGCTCAAGTATTCAAGCTGTCCAGAATTTATGTTGCAGCTGAAGTGGTGGTGTGGCACTGCATGGCTGCAGATTTCGGGCAGATGTCAAGCAAGCTTTTCCTGGAGAATTTGGCTTTCTGAGGTTTAAAATGCCAGCTCTGTGACTTACAGGATATAAGCCTTTCTTTTCTCTCCAATACTTTGAGTTACAGTGAACTTTGACAGTTTTCTTTGAGAGTGTAGTCTAATGCTGTTGGAATAGCTGCAGATAGGAACAATGTGTCACTGTGTCTTTCTTGAAGAAAATAAATGTCAACACAATTCTTTAGAATAATTACTAATTCTATTTAGATATTGTTTTCTATTGTGCATCTCCTCTTCCCCATTTGAACTTAAACCCAACCAACCAAACCCACACCCACCCACAAGAAAACCCAAAACCTTTGTTTTCTGTTACAGAAAAATGCAAAAGGACAGGAGTTGTTTGACCAGATTGTATATCATTTGGACCTTGTGGAAACTGATTACTTTGGCCTACAATTCATGGATGCTTCCCAGGTTACAGTGAGTATAACTTCAGGTTATTTTTGTGTTCTGTGGTAGGTTATGTTGCCTATTATAAATGTTTTACTGGTGCTATTGCATGGAGAGATGTAGGCATTAGGGGACATACTGCTGAAACAGCTGATACCGTGTTTGGTTCTTGCACATAAAGCCAAATCCTCTAAATGAGTCATGTGGCACTTTATATGATATGCAAATGGCATGATCGCACATGGCGTGATTGCACATAAGTGAAAAAACAATAATTGTGGGTAAAGAAAAATGTTTTATGTTTAGCAGGCTCATGATATTAAAAACGGTTTGCATCTCTCTTGCAAGCAAGAGTTTCTTGTAACTCTTACCTTTGCTGTTCCATATAGAGATTATTTTACTTTGTAGAGTTTAGTTTCATTTAGTTGTATTTGAAATAGAGAAAATTTTTCCTTCTTTTCCACTGTCCAGTGACCTCCAGCATCTACAGGTAAAATGAGGAAAAGAAAGGACTGTATTTACAGATGCAGGTAGATAGATATATTAAGAAGATAACATTGAAAGACTGCAACCTTGTGGTTAAACTTTATTGCTGTATATTTAATCTTTTCCTTTCTTCTCCTTATGTGCTGAGGTATTGATATGGCAGCAACCTGGGTTTTGAAAAAAGAATTGCAGACTTGAAAAATAAGCGTTTGCTTTTAGGTTATCTGGTCAGTAAATAATTTGTTCCATAAAGCAACAGGTGACAGATGTATTTAGTGCTATTAGAATAAGATAGTCAGAAAATATAGCCACTATATTGACATCTTGTTGAATGTAGGTAGGTTCTACCTTTATAATCTCAGAATTCTCAGCTTTATTCTCTAGCAAGCTTGGGGCAATGTGATCAGGTCAGATCAGTGTTTTATCAGTTTGCGTGACCATCTGGTTTACTAATGACTTTGGACAAGTCTTCTGTTTGTTGTTTAAATATTATTACGATTTGCCTATTGAAAAAGGGAATCTGTGCTTTTGGGAAAAATCGGTATTACCTATTTAAACATTATCCTGATATCCCAGTTAATTTAAGGGTGTGTACTTATCACTGGAAACTGATGTTTGTAGTATGTCCATAATGGGATTGGGGTTTTTAGGTAGATAGTCTGTATGTTGCTGATAAAATTTATTACATAAATTGTGTGTCTTTTTATGATGGACCTGATAATAAAAGACAGAGCTAATAGAGCAGAGCTTCGTCAGAATAGCAAAACGGTTTATATTATTACTGATTGTCAAATCACCTAAAACTTGATAGCTAGGAGAAGTTACCTAGCAAGGAGTTCCGTAATGTTTTGAAAGAAGGGAAGCAGAAAGGGAAAATAAAGCATTCTTTCCTAGCAAGAAAGAGGGCAGATGAGAAGCAGAAGACCTGGCTGAGGTAGCAGAGAATGTTCTTTTTCTTCTATATTTGCAAAACTGAAGGGCTCTTTTGAATAGTAAAAGATGAAGCAGAGATGTGAGCAAGTATGTTTTCCGTAGGTAGTTGTATTCCTGGTGTTAAGGGCAAAATGTGCCTTTATATGGAAGTATTTTAGCTTTGTATGCTATTTCTTTCCTCTACATTGGGTGGGGAGTAAAACATTGTGTCTACAGTTACAAGAGGGATAAGTGCTATGAATAGCATCTGGGGGGGGGGGGGGTGCTAAAAAAGCCAGTGATGGTTGGAGAGCTTTAATAGTAGGGTATGGCTACCTGGATTAAGGTAAGTGTTTAGGGCAGAGTTCTTCACCTCCTCTGGAGTGTGAGGCTGAAAGCTCTCATTTAGGTTGTGGGTTTGGGGGTTTTTGTCTGGCTCAAGTTGATCAGAGAGTAGAGCTTCAAGAGCTTTTAAGGCACAGGCTTTTATGTTTCCCAGCACCCTGTGCAAAAAGGTTCCATGACTTAACATCCTTCCTTGGTCTGTTTTGAACTTGTGACCTACTCATTTCATTTGCTATTAATTAGCTATTAATGTAGAGCTTCTGTGTGCTTCTGCTTAGTGCCAGCCCAGCCACTAAGTAACAGTTGCAGGACTGGGAGGTTAAAGTTCTGTAAACTCCTTGAGGCTCTGAGCCTTTATCTTTGTTATATTTTGTTAAGTGCTAAACATATTTAAGCCCCCATTATAAATAAGAGAGCAGAAAATAGTCTTTGAATAGTGGAAATTGCTTCTGTGTGCTTCCAGGCCAGCAGCTTTTGAGTGCACTGTTTCCTGCAGTCCTGTAACTTTGTCAGAGATGGGGCAAGCAGTGTTGGTACCTGTGATTTAGAACAAAAAAAATCATTATTAGAGCTGGTCTGTTTCAAAAAAGAAAAAAACTTTGAACGGCTTCTTTTTAATACCCCAAAAAAAGTGTTTCAATACAACCAAAAACCATAAAGTTGTGAAAAGCAGGATTTCAGCAGCAAGGCAGAAAATGCTGTAAAGCCTAATTCAGTGAATTCTGCAGCAGTTTGTATCTTGCGCTCTTTGAAGATATCCATGAATAGAAGAATGTAGACAGTCATCAAGTAGTTTATTCTGAAGCAAAGCTTTGTGTACTGTTGTATTTTAAGTTATCTGATATTAACTCCAGAAGTAGAAATACTCCAGGTGACATGGATTGTTAAGTATTATTAGTGTGCAGAAGAATTGATGTAGTAGAAAACCTTTATTCATAAGTGAGGCTTAAAACGCAACACAGATATATTGCCTGCTGATGTTCAGCTTCTTGATTGATCACAATTTATAGCTTATAGTGAGGGATAAAACTGTACTGTAGTCGCATTATAATAGCTTTGGACCAACTCTTTTTTCTAGCAGACTCAAGCAAAACTGAGACTTGGTGCTCTGCAGCCATTCTAGTGGTGGTTCTTTCATTGTTTGCATCCTTTTTTAAAATTTCTATTTTTGTGTATGTTTTGTAATATCCATAATATAGTAGTACAGTGAGAACTAGAGTCCTGGATGTTTCAACAGGTATTGACTGGGTCAGGGCCTTGTAGGGACTTGGTGCTTCATGACTGTGTCTGCTGCATCTGAATTTTCTGTTAAGGCTCATTGTCATTCAGATCAAGAGTTTTTCATGTGGTTGCTTTTGATACTGCTGCTGTGACTTCCTAAGGGTGTGAGGGATATGGAAAAATGTGCAATTCAAACCAGTCAGCCTGAGTGTGATATCTGGGAGTCTTTTTGCTTATGTACTGCTTAATATTGTAACAACAAGGGCTCATTAGGCAGAACAAAATAGGGACAAGCCTCGCTGTTCGATACATTGAATGTTGGGAGAAAGTGATACTGGTTAATATTTTGGTAATGCAAACTATTTCCTTTTCTGCTTCTAGTAGAAATATCCAATTTCCCCATGAAAAAAACCATGAAATTCATCTGTGATTCTGTTTCCCCTCCCTAAATCTCTCTTGTTCCTCTGGATGATGAGTTTTTTGGGACTGTGGTTGTTGCAGGATGTGTGTCTGTGGGTTGTAGCCTAGAGCAACAAATACCAGTCACAGCTGGAGGGTCCCAAGAGCTGTACAGGTAACAATACTGTGTGGTAGTAAGTGCTTCAGTTACTAATAGTGGTAGTGATATGAATGCCAGTTCAGTAACTGGACAGAGGCAACGTGCCTGCCTCCACAGCAATGCAGAATATGTGATCAATGACTGCTTCCAGCTGTGGCTGTCCAAGGATGTATTGCAGTCTAGGAACATGTGGTGAGAGACTCCAATACACTAAGAATTCCCAGAGCATCTTCAGGTTTTCATCTTCCAGTAGCACTTGCTATTTTGGGGAGGGTTGGAGACTGTTTCTCTGGCACAGACTTGAGAAGCAGCTGTGCAAGGCAGGTGGTTGCAATAGTGTCTCAGTGATGCTTCTCCATCTCTCTTCTAAGTGTAAAGAAGTCAAGTCTTCAGTCTATCCAGTACAACAAAGAGCTTTTGCTATTTTTTTCTGTGTTTGTTCATGGCCAGAGCATAAGCTCAAGTGGGGGCTGTGGAGGTTACTTTAGGCAGATGCCAGAATATGCCCATCGTGGACAGAGCCAGTTGAAAAAGCTCCAGAAGGGACCCACTGCTGGCTAAAGCTGAGCCCATCAGCAGTGTTGGCGATGCCTCCAGTGATAACAGATTTAAGAAAAGGGAAAAAACTGCTGTGTAATAGCAGCTGAGCGAAAGCAGTGAGAATATGTGAGAGAAGCAATTCTGCAGACACCAAGGTCAGTGCAGAAGGAGGGGAGGACCTCCAGGCACCAGAGCAGAGATTCCGCCTGTGGTGCAGACCATGGTGGGGCAGGCTATGCCCCTGCAGCCCATGGAGGTCCATGGAGGAGCAAATACTCCCCTGCAACCATGAAGATGCATGGTGGAGCAGATATCCCTCTGCAGTCCATGGAGGACCTCACACCCGAACAGGGGGATGCCCAAAGGAGGCTGTGACCCCATGGGAAGCTTGCGCTGAAGCAGGATCCTGGCAGGACCTGTGGCCTCATGGAGAGAGGAGCTCACGCTGGAGTAGGTTTGCTGCAGGACTTGTGACCCTGCGGGGAACCCACACTGGAGCAGTCTTTTCCTGAAGGACTGCACCCATGGAAGGGACCCACACTGGAGCTGGCTGTTCTGAAGGACTGCACCCCATGGAAGGGACCCACATTGGAGCAGTTTGTGAAGAACTGCAGCCTGTGGGAAGGACTCACGTTTGAGAAGTTGGTGGAGAACTATCTCCCATGGGAGAGACATGCTGGAGCAGAAGAGTGTAAGGAGTCCTCCCTTGAGGAGGAGGGAGTGGTAGAAACAACATGTGATGAACTGATCACAGCCCCCATTACTCGGGGGAAGGAGGTAAAACAATTTGGAATAAAGCTGAGCCTGGGAAAAAGGGAGGGGTGGAAGGAAAATTAGGATTTGTACTTAGTTCTTGTTATCCTACTCCAATTTGATAGGTAATGTTAAGTTAGTTTCCCCGAGTTTAGTGTGGTTTTGCCTGTGATGGTAGTTGGTCAGAGTGATATGTCTGTCATCATGTTTACTCCCCCTGTCCAGTTGAGGAGGGGAATGATAGAGCAGCTTTGGTGGGTACCTGGTGGCCAGACAAAGTCAAACCACCACACCAAAGCAAAAGCTGTCTCTCAGGTTCTTTGCTTTATCTGTTGGTATTCATTGTGTACTGCCATGGAGAGTCTGGTTTCATCTTCAGTACACCCCTTGGGTAGACTTCTTGTCCTCAGGCTGAACACCCCCACCTCCAGGTTCCGAGGACCTCAGTGGTGCTATGAGGGTCTCCTCATGTCACCCTGGTGCAGCAGCCCAGTGGAACCCAGATGATGCTCTTCTCCCCTCTCCCTTGGGGCTCAGCCTATAATTTGGGAGTGCTGTAGTTGTCCATGCTAATATCACAGAATCTGTTTTTAAATAGTTCCTCCAGCCAGTTTAAAAATGCCTTCCTTTGCCCCACCACTCTCTTGCTCTCTCTCTGCAGTTGTATTGTGTATGTAGTAACCCCATGCAGTTGTATCGTGCCCCATCATCCTGCTTCCTATTGAAAATACTAGCCAGTATCACCCCTGGTGTTCATTACATCTTCAGCTGTATCTGAGCAATTTATCTAAAAGCAGTTCTTCTCTGCATCTACATTTTCAAGAGGAACATAACTTTCCAGGAGGGATCAAAGAAACTTAGATGAGCATAATGAACAACCTCCTCATCGTTTTAAGCTGTGAACTCCTGGGAGCTTATACCATTTCTAAGTATATGCTTGTGTAGTCTCTGAGTTTCTACATGACCCCAATTCTCATTTGATTTTCTGCTTCTACCGCAATATTATTTGAAAGGTGACCTTCAGAAGAAAAGAGGAAAGGGATTTTTCTCCTTTGTAACTTTATTACAAACGTTCCAGTCTGTGGTTGGTGGGTAGGGGTTTTATTGACTTTGTTTTGGTGATTCCTTCCTCCCACGCGTTACATACATTTTTATCCTCTCTGCTTTAGAAAGCTGTGTGCCTAATGGCAGGCAGTTTGGGAGGGCTCAGGTGCCTGGGAAATCAGACAGCAAGAAGACAGTTGAAGGGATAATTGACTTTCGGTTTTAAAGGTGCCAGCTTTTGTTTACCACACCTTCTTTTCCAAACCTGAGTGTTTAGCATGGTTCTCCCTCCTGTACCTCCAGGTAAGGCTTGAGAAAGCATTTAAGCAATGTCTTTCAGAAAGCAAATAAAACTTCCAGTAAGAATGGGCATTCTTTTACTGAATGAGCATAAGGAAAACAGTCTCTTCAGGACATTCTTCGTGCAGTTTGAGCTAGCAAAGCAAACCAACCAAAAAGGGTCAAACACAATTTTTTTCCTTTTCAGGTCACCTTTGAGGGCTGTATAGAACAAGACAAGGATTTTTCATTCTTTTAGGAAGCGAGTAGAGAGACGATGGAATTTGCAAAGCTCAGGTGTGTGAAGGGTTTGTGTCAACCTGTGGTACTCCCCTTTTCAGTCTTCGTTTGGCAGTCACTCTGGTCCTTATGTAGACCAGAAACTGTAGTTTATCTGCTGTATCTTGACACAAATACATCTTTCCCTTGCTGTGTGACTATTTTGAGAAAATAATGGTTGCTATCACTTACGAAGTGTTGAGGTACTTAGTTTTTCCCCTTCAGTTAGATAAAGTGAGTGATCAACAGGAGAACATGCTGAGATACATACGTGCTTCCACTATTTTAAGAAATCTTTTTTTTAAATGGCATTTCTCTCATGTGGAATTGATTGGGGTGTGTTTTCAACACATGAATCCCAACAAGTAACTACTGGTTTATGTCAGTTAATACCATAGGAAACTATTCATTTGGCAAAGGAAAGAAATTGCACTGGCATTAAACAGGAACAAATGGAATTTAATCCAGCATTTGAACTCCCTGTTTACCTGACAGAATTAAAGGAGTAACCTTATTGCTTTCTGCAGCTTCCTGAGGAGGGTAAGTGGAAAGGGAGATGCTGAGCTCTTCTCGCTGGTATCCAGTGATAGGACATATGGGAGTGGTTCAGAGCTGCATCAGGGAAAGTTCAGACTGAACATTAGGAAGCGTTTCTTTACTGAGAGGGCGGTCAAACACTGGAACAGGCTTCCTAGGGAGGTCGACGCCCCAAGCGTGTATGTGTTTAAGAGGCATTTGTATACTGCCCTTGATAACGTAAAGTAGTCAGGCAATTGGACTAGATGATTGTTGTAGGTCCCTTCCAACTGAACTATTTGTACTGTCCCGGTCTGTTTTATTCTATTCTGTTCTAAAGTAATCAGAGAATCATCATTACTTGCAGTTTGACTAGGGTTTGTTTTGGTTTGCTTTTTTTCCCGTTAGTGTGGTCCAAGTAGCTTAGATACACTTTCTATCATAACACAGTCCTAAACCAATTAATCATTTTTCTCCTCCTTGGAGACTGCTGAGTCCAGATTGGATATGGGGAATGTGGCATTGTATAGTTAAAATTACTGTGTCAGCCTCTGTCCTACTCTTTGAGATGCATAGTTAAGTTTCTTTGATGGATTTGGATCCTGAAATGGTGTACAGTTGCTTAGATAGAGCTACAGAGACAGATGCTGGGAGAGAAAAACTCCCCTCTTTTCAACTTCCTAGTGAGACTTCGGAATTCATTGCTTTCACTTTCCTATTCTTGAGTCAGCAAGCAGTATGTAGCCAAGCCCAAACCTTTTTTTGGCTCTAGCTAGAATGCTGTTGCACACAATGTCTGACTTTTTAAATTGGCAAATCTGCATGAAAACTACCAGAACTGGTAACTCTGGGCCAATAATACTGCTAGTCCATGTCCTACCTCTATTTTTAATTTGTTATCTGTGTGGTGGCCATATCACACACAGCTGTGATGTGGAATGAGGGTAAAATGGCAGCTCATTCTTTCTTCTGAAGAGGGATGAGTTTAACGCTTGCTGTGCTTTATCTCCTGAAGCAGTCTACCTCTGGCTGCTTGGGTATGGAGAGTGAATGATAGTTCCTTGTCTTGGTTGTAGACTTGTTTAATGATCTGCACAAGTAGTTCCTAGAGTCTTGTGAGCTATTTTTAAGCCTTCTTTGAAGTATTTACACTTACAAATAACCAGTTTGACACTTGCTGTATTTGAGTTTTAGTACACCTAGAATACCACATACCAAGGTTGGGACTGTCAGCTGTTATTTCATTGGGAATTATTTTAGTTCAGGCTGTGTGGTGCTTATTTCTGAACATGGTAGTAATGAGCCACAGATGGAAAAGTAACTGGAGGATTTTTGCCTGTAGTATAGATGTCATTTGTTTGATTCGATTTAATATGGAGCCAAAATTGTAATGGAATCCATACATTTGTCTTTGTGAGTGGTTTATCTTTAGCCAAAATAAATATTGAGGTGAAAGACATTTTTGTAGCTAGGTGTTGGAAGCCCAAAAGAGTAATATGCCCTGGAGGTATGAAAGTAACAGAAGGTATAATTTCAGTTAAAAAAAAAGCCCAAACAAACAAAACAAAAACCCACCAAAAAAATCCACTAAAGTTTCAATGTTACTATCAAAAATTTGAAATTTCACAAAGCTCCTGTGAACTGCTGTGTTTTCTGGTGTAATTCTTCATAAAAGAGCAAAGTAGAGTCAGAATAAATTACCTGTAACTCCAAGGAATGTATTTGTATGAGCTGCTGTAATGTTTTATTTCCATTCTGGTAGAGATTTCCCAGATTGTAAGGATGGATTCCTTGGCAGCCTCACCTAAGGGAGTCTAGCAAGTCTCATGCAAATAAAAGCACCTTCAGAATAAGTGTTATTTCTTTTTCTCTTTCTCCTTTTTGTGAGATTTATTTACCTCAGGGGTCATAAGGTACCAGACTTTTGATCTATGCCCTTCTCTATACCTGTGATAAATAACTTTTTGCTTTGGCTTAGAACAGACTTAGTAAATAAATACCAGCATTACTATCCAGCAAATATTTTTTCACATTTATTTAGCTGTGGTAGCTTGGTGTTAGTGGAATGATAAGTAGTCATTTACAGATTCTCCTTTTTCTAAAAGCATGAATGCTTTAATAGGGAGGCAGAGGTTTCTTCCCTTAAGTTTTTGTGCCATAGCACCTAGTTTATTATTTTTAAATTAATATAGCAAAATATTTATTTCAAGGAATTCCAAATACTGGTTTATTACCTTATGTGACTGGAGCATTTACGTGGGGCTGCTTTAAATCAGATTGCAGCCTTGCATAGGACATTGTGCAGAGACAGTCAAAGGTTTAAACTAAGTTTACACCAGAGATTGTTCATTGTTACTCTTCTGTAGATGCAACATGCACTGACAAGAGAGTGCATAAACTTTGCTGGGAAACATACATTTTTTTCATCATAGATGCATCTATTAAAGATCTTTTGATTAGTTCAAAAAGAGGAGGTGGGTATGCATCAGTGTGTCCCAGATGCTTTTAGTGAAGGTTAAATATTCATCTTATCTTGAAAAAACTTGACCATGGAGCAATGGAAGGCAGGACAGTGTAGGATCTGGAGGGTCTTCATCAAACAGGAGAGTTGAAAAGAAAATGAAACCCAGGGGTTTGGCCTGGTGTCCACAAGGCCCCTTCCATAACAGATGTTAAACCTGGTATGAAAGGTATTTTCCATACACCACTGCTTTGTTGTTTTGGTTTTTGAGGTTTCTTCTCTAGAAGAGTGAAACTTCCCTGGCAATACTGATGCATTTGTAAATCAAGCTTTCACCCGTCGAAGAAAGTAAGTTGGTAAATATGAAAATGAACACTTGTGCAAATGTATAGAAGTTTAGGAAATAAATATAGCAATATTTTCTCCTAAGAGATATTTTTATCTGTTAAATTTTACTGTAATTAGTTTATCATGTCAACAAAATCTTTAAATGGAACTGCTTTTAAATGTGGATTTTCTTTTTTTAGCACTGGTTGGACCACTCAAAATTCATTAAGAAACAAATAAAAAGTAAGTACCATGTCTCTGCCTGTTTATTTTGTTACTTCCTTAAGAATATGAACTTAGAGTATTTGAACATGTTTGTGAATGTTTAAACATGGCCTTTAATGGAATAAATATTTCTTAGGAAATAGATTTAATGGCTAATTGGCTGACTATATCATGCTAAATGCAAGAGCGCGTATAAGCGATAGACCAGCCTTCAGCAGCCCTTGTTAAACATGTGCTGTTCATTTGAGACAGAGTAGGTTGTCAGGTAATTTCAGCCTGATCTGTGAAATCAGGTTGCCTGGACACAGATCATGGTTTCTGTCACTGCTACTGATCCAGAACAGATTTTCTTATTTTATTACTTTTTTCAAAGACTGAGTAATGGAAAATATTCCGCTGTGTAATGGTTAACCTCTTTTTTATGTATCATGAATAAAACCAGCAGAAATACCTGATGTTTCATCAAAGGGAGTTCTGGGTGATGGGGTTGGGTTTGGCCACTGAGTTCTTTGTGGAAATTGGCTAAGGTGGGCAAGTTGCTTTTGGATTTCTAATAACCTTGTTCCAGTCTTAGATACAGTACAGCATCAGCACTAATATGTTTTGTTAATATACTGCAGTTGGCAACAGCCACAGACAGGCATAGATAATCTTATGTGAGATTGAAATATCATTTCTGTGAGATTAAAATACAGTGTTTTGAAAGAAAATTGTTGACCGTCTTGCAGGATCTCACATAAATGGGTCTTGATTGCTTCGTTGGTGCTTTGCCTTTCTTTCTGATAAGTATCCAAATATCTAGATGATTTTTGTAAATGGTGGAGTTCTTCAAAGGCCTTTAGGACAGTTTGATTTCAACCCACAGTGTGTGGCTATTATTCTGCTAGAATAGACGGTAAAGATAGCTGATGTAGGTAAGGTTTTGGTGGTTGGCTTTCTCTCATCTTTTCATCACATCACAGGCTGCTTTACCTGAAGTGACTAAGGGATTTACAGGTGCACTTTCTGTTACAGCTGTGTCCTTTTCTTGATCTGCCTTAAAATGTGGAAAATCAATGATTCTGTAACACCTTCAACCAGTTTAGTTGCACTGTTTTGTCTGTTTAATCTGCAAAGGGCCTATTTTAAAAAGAAATTGGCCAAGCCATGCCCTGAAGAATGCCGAAGAGGGAAGCAATTTGATGGGTGTTGTAAAGGTCTGCCTCGCAACAGGATACTTTTCTTTACCTTGCATTCAGCAGGTGCTTTGAGAAGAGTTCCTCTTTCATGATGGATGTGCTCACTGCTCTTTTTTTCCCAGCAGTGGGCAGGTAAGAGTCATTATCTCACTGATGCAGACCTTACCAGTAGTGCCTAGCTATCAGCTGAAGGTACTATAGCCTGTCTTCTAGGAGCTATCGCTGGAGACAGTGTCAAAGCTCTAATAATTACAGGTTTAGCTGCACATGTTTTAGTAGAGTGGATCGTTAATATGCACATACATACTGTGTTGATGTGGTGTTACAGGAGAACTTAGAAAGGTGTGAAAGAAAGTTACTTTTCTAGCACTTAATATGCCAGCAGGCTATTGGTCTAGAAGATGACACTTAGGCAGATAAGGAAATATTGGTCACAGTCTCATGGTATCCGATTTTATTATCGGTGTTACATAGAAAGTCAGACCTAGCATTCACCTTTTGGTATTAGAAAACAATTCTCGCAACACCACTTTATGGAATCTGTTAGCTTTCTGTGTTCATGGGTGCCTTTCAGAGCCCTCTCCAGCACTTTCCACAGTATTTATCTTACCCTTTCTCCTTCATGTGTATCAATCGAAATCTGATCTATTGGGTCAGGTGTTTTTTGGAGTTGTGTTTGTGCCTGGTGAGAAGAAGCATCACCCTCTTCCTCTCTCTCCCTTCCATCTCTCTCTGCCTCCAGCAACAGGCAGGATACCTGGAACTTGCTGCAGGCACACCTCTTTGAACAAAAATGTGTTTGCCAAATGGACTGTTGCTGGATTAATCTAATTATTAGAGTATCAGAAAGTATGGTGGTAGTCTATTTTTTTGTTGTTGTTGCATGCATTTTACAATTTAAAACCATGAAATATTGGCTTCTTTGAAGAATGTGAAAAACATGCCTCTCTTTGGGTTTCTTGGGTTGTGGGGTGGTGGCTGTTGTCCTGTCTTAGGAGATGTGCAACTAGTGTAAACTTTTTGTTTTCCCCTGTTTAAAATCTCTGCATACACAGTTGGACCTCCATACACGTTGCATTTTCGAATAAAGTACTATTCATCAGAACCAAACAACCTTCATGAGGAGTTTACAAGGTAGGAACTTTGTCCCCTTTGCCCTGAGAATTGGGGATGATTTAATAATGTTACAAAGGCCACAGAATTATGGGAATAGGCAGCTTGAGTTCTTGGTTAACAGCTGATTGACTGAATCTCTTCCACTTCCCCATATGTTCTCTGTGGTGCAAAAGACTGCAATTATATAAAGTCACCTTAGAATACCTGGAGGTCTTTTGTTTCAGTCTGGTGGGCTATTTTCAGAGCGGTAAGAACTACACCTTGCTGGGTTCATAGCACCCTGGTGTGATCTAGAGGGTATTCTGAAAACTGGGAAAGGAGCAGCTGGAGGAAAAGGGTTTACTTACCTTTTGTATCTGCCAACTTTGTGTCTTCTTTGTATAGTGATTATCTATCGTAATGTTATTCTTTTTTTTTTTTTCTGTCTGTTTCTCACCAAAGGGCATTTTCTATGTCTTCTGATTTGCTTGGCAATAGTCAGTGTGCTCTCAATCAGCCTAAGGTGCTTAAAGGCTGTTGATTGTTGTAGTTCATGTGCATGTGATGTTTACATTAAACTTGCACTTGCAGAGATAAGTTTACTGTCTCCTATCTGCTGTGTTGACCATGGTGGGTTTTTTTTTCACTGCCTGAGACAAGATGAAAGAGCTAATTGTCACTACCTTATGATACTGACATGGAGGATTTAATATCCACTATCAATTTAGTGCAGCAATGTTAATTCGATAAAAGGACATATTCCTATACAATGTATAATTAACCTATAGAACTCCCTGCCACTTATGTGATTGAATACAAGATCTTAAGGGAATCAAAAAACCTGGATGATTTGAGGGCATCTGTAATGAGAAAATGTGGTTAAATTAGTAGGAACATGATATATTTTCTGAAAATTGATGTAAGTTTTCATACATCAGGGTGCATGTCTGACAAGTATTACATTTCCCCTGTGGTCAGATTATTCCATTACTGTCTACTGCAAGATTTCTTGCTTAATCCTCTGAAGCATATGATCCTAGTCACTGCAAGATGTGGGTTTCTGAGCTATGTGATCATTGCTGTGATCGAGTAAGACATTTCCTCTGAAAGTATTAAGCTCTGATGCTTCGTGATCTAATTGTTGCTGAAATGTGACATTTCAGAAGACTTTTAACTAGAAAAACACTTTAGTCAGCTAAATTTTCAGTGTTATGAACAATTTTATTTAATTATAAGTTTGAGAGAAGATGTCTGTGAAACTATGGAAGGCAAATGCAAATGAGCTAGAAATTGATTTTATGGTGAGCAAATAGTTGTATTTTTCTTTTTTGTAGGGGAGAGTAACTTCGAATGTTGCTGGGTTTTTTTAAGAATCTTTACGCTGGCTGGATCATATTTTCCATGTAGCATGTTGAGTAAAAAGTGAGGATTAAAAAATGTATACTCAGAATTCAAATAGGAGTAAGAGGAGGAGGAAAAATTACCATTAACAGTAACCATGAACTGACCTGGTTGGGGGCGGATGTTCAGAATTCCTTGTGGAGACCTGTTTTCTAGTAGACTCCAGTTTGTAGTGAAGATGTAAATGTCACATTCTCATAATAAGCACAGAGTTGAAACCCATCACTCACTCTGTCTTTTAACAATTTAACAACACAGTTTAAATCCAGTGCATTTTGGAAGACATCTTCTGTGACCTTTATGGGACCTGTTTAGGTAGGTTAGTTAGAAAAACAACAGAGGAATGTATCTGTACATGTGTGTCATGGAGAATTTGCTGATTTGGAATATCAGCAATTGAGATGCTGATGCTTGTCAGTCTGTGTGCAGAAAAGGAGCAAGAGTAAGCCATACCAACCAGAGCGAAGCCATGGTGCTGTACAGGCCAGCTGACACAGGCAGAAGAACTGCCCAGATTTTTCTTTCAAATTTAGAAGAGTTCATGAGGTTGTGAATCATCAGAGGAAAACAATAGGAACAGGAAATACACTTGTCTACGTTTAATGTATGCATGCAAATACCCAGGTTTGATTGACATGTCAGGTATTAGCCAAGTATGTGAATCAGAGCTGTGACACAGAACTAACGTGGATAAATCTGATTCTGCTTTAGTGTGTCATGAGAAGTCTTTTTAATCTTCCTTTTCACTTCTGTTTGCCTGTGATTCCAACTATTCATCCTTCCTCACATTCACAGCACATCCTCTGTGATGACAAACACTTTGTCTTTCTGGCTCCTTTGTAAAGATAGCAGTGGTTTACTTACATTCACATTTACTAGGTTGACACTCAGTAGTGCTTTGTGCTTGCTTTT